>JAODAG010332061.1:0-10750 GCA_027574785.1 Orphnurgus asper
ATACACATACATATGTGTGTGTGTATTTAAAATTGTTTTATATTGTTCTATACCACAATATGGAAACTGTACATTGGTGACATAGTCAGTGTAGGAATATTTCTGATCTCTCACTTCTGATCTTCTGATCTCTCAAATATTGCCTCACTTCTTTGACTCTAGAACTCAATACTGTTGGAATCCGAGAACTTAAAAAAATAACGTTGCTATGGGATTGCCAGTGCATTATCTTAAAGCAATACAACGGACTACGTCATGAAAGACTGTTCTTAATTTAAGACGTCTCTTTACTTTTCCAGACGTCTCGAGACTTTACCTTGCACGGGGAACCAATGCTGTTGACACAAAGAATTATCCTATGTGTAAACGAGGGCGCTACAACAAATTTGACTTGGCTACTAAATGTCATAGTGTGATCGAAAAGGCCAAAGCAAACAGCAATAGAGACGAAATTTCTATGGGGAATTATCTATCGCTGGAGAGTTGTTCAAGAGAGGAGATTCCCCACTCTCACACAGCTCCTTTCACGAAAGTAGTAATATCTGCAGAGGGGGAAGGGGGTATCTCCGAGTGAAGGTTAAAAGACACCATGAAAAGCTAAAGTGATTCCACTAGTATCTCAAGGCGCAACGAAATCTTCCGATTGGTGGGCGAGGGAGTTAATTGAGCATCGCGGAATTAACCTTACAATGGTGGCGTATCTTGAAGATTGCTTATGTCGCTATGGCAGAGGTGTTGGAAGGGTCAGAAAACCTTCCTCCTGCCTTCCCCACCCTCACCGTTGCGGCCCCGAACGGACGTGTTGCGATCATCCAAGCTTTGGTTCGCATTGTCAGGGCTTCTCAACCGTCCACTCCTGGCTGGACATTCCACAATTAAAGACCAGAGGTTCCACTATGACTTCAAAAATGCACCTCCCTTTCTTTAGGAGGGCGGGGAGGGGTGGTAGGGGGGAGGTGGGCGTTGACACCGAGACCCGGAGTCCAAAACAACCATCCTGGGGTGACACGATGGTAAGTCGAAACCAAGTAATGGCAAAAGTTGTCCCTGTGGTTCTTGACGGGCTCGCACGCATGCGGTTGGTATAATTATTCCTGTTTACCGTCAGAAGGGTAGCCCGAGTAATCAACTGAAGTACTTGGCTGACATCAATCTATTTAAAACTCAAAGGCGCAGTAGTCCCTATTTCTGGGGGTTTGAGTTTGAACATTATGCTCATAACTTCACCTCCCCCTCTTCCTCTCCCTCACCAAAGGATACATAAAATGTACGAAACGCAATATCCTACCTAACATTCTTCTCGTTGTGGCTGTACGAACTTTCGTAGTCATCAAATCACCCGCGGTACCCCTTCCCCGTGTTAGCATACTACGCCTATATTTGTCGGTACAGTAATGCCAGATAGACACGTGACCATTTTAAAAAGTGGATAACGATTGGTCGTTAATCAATTCCAGACTGCGAGATTGCCAGGATAATAGTTACTACATTGGATTTTTATAGTGTAGAAGTTAGAAGTCGTGTCATTGCATTGTTCGAAATTTATCATTTAGTTTAAATTCATAATATCTCTGCTATCAATGTATTCTTTGCACGATTTGCTAAAACTCGATTATATTAAAAAAAATCTGCTGGTCCTTAATTTCGAGCAAAGATAATGAAGGATAGCATAGTGTCTATATAGGCGATCTTGCAAATAATAGATTAGAATCAACTGTAGTATATATTATATAAATATAATAAAAACTAAGCTATACTTGACATACCAATGCAGTTCCTTGGGCCAGCGGAGAAAGGAATGTACGCAAAGGGGTCTCGACCCTCTATATTCTCCGGAAGGAAATTATCAGGATTAAACTGATCTGGATCAGGGTAGAATCTCGGGCTTCGGTGGAGGAAATATATAGAGATCATGACCAAGGTCCCCTTTGGCACGAAGTTTCCACCTTGAAGAAGAGAGTCAGAAAGATTCGTTGAAAGTCACCCAGGAACCGACCAACCGATCAACCGACCAACCGTGGCGTCACCGAGGCCAGTGGTGATAGGAGAGACGGTCCCTCGTTGTACATACATGTCACCAGTACCTCAAGTCAAACATTGAACTTCGTAAAATGTAAATAAGTTACACTTCCGTTAGCCCACAGTTTGCTTATCATGCTTGTTTCCCCTTTCCCCCATCCAGGTTAAATTTACCCTTCCCATTTGTGGTACTTTCGGACTCGGGAATGAAGCCATGCAGTCGGGCTCCCTAACTACGATTTCAAATTTGACCAGTCTCTCACCGAACATGAATGTATTAATAATAATACAGTCCAATAAATGTAGGTTACTTGTCACCTCGCGGTGTACATAACACATCGCTGTGGTGTTGTTAAAGTGTCTTCCTTGCCAGCTAAAATATTTGGCCAGCTAAATGGGCTAACGTTACAAAAATGTGTTTCAGGGGAAGAAGACATTCTTTAACTTGTTAAACCCGTTGAGTAATTCACTTCACTTTATTTCAAATGTAGCAATGTACAGATAAACTCTCGTCCTTTATATTGAACCATAGTTCCCCAGCATGGAGAAAGAAACGAAAACATGGAGCGTTTTTTTTCTGCTGCAAATTAACAACGTTCTCGACAGATTAATTTAAAATTTAATCAGGAAAATAGCTTTTTGTCACACGGTGCAAATAACACCTACCCATGGTAATTTTAAAGTGTCTCGCCGCTTTTAAACCAGTCGCTTCCTTATAAACCGCATAGTTAAAAATTGAATCGAGAAAATAATTAATTCTCTGTTGAGAAGTTCTATTCCAAACTAAGTATGATATATACGCTATATATAGTTGTAACTTACCGAGGGTTGCATCTTCCTCCAACTGTCTAGCTATTCGAGGTACCGATGGATACAGTCTCAGGGTCTCTTTGATGACCCGACCGAGATATTTGAGATTCTGTATGTCGTCACTGGTCAGCTTCCGCTCTCGGTCGTCACCTGTTTGCGGAAGAACATACCGTGACATTCGTCGTGAAAACATGTTTTGTTATATCTGCCGATGATACTACAGTTAAGTTGCGGAGAGTACGGTATGTTGTGAATAGCGTCGTACTTGATTGAAAGAGAGTACACGCGTTTCTAAAAAGAAAATGTTGACTGGAAAAAATTATCGCTTCATATTTCCAAAGCCAAGTTAAATAAAGTTAATGTCTCTTCTTCCATTGTCATAAATCTTGACACCACACCATCACACTGGCTCCCTGCAATGTTTAGGGATCATCGTACACAACTAGATAAACTTATGAGGTAAACTTGAAATGCCACATTATGGCCGTTGGCAGAAATTTGCAAAAGGATACGTTTGCCGTGAAAAAGTAACACTGAAATAAACGAAGCTGACGTCATACAAAAATCACTTAATGAACTAATATTCCACCATGTTAGTAAACAATATACAGTCCACCGTACGCTAGTTAATATCCTACACACGTCGCTTGAAGTACTAATGCAAAATGATATAGGCTACCGTACTTACCAAATACTTCATCCAGTTCCTGGTGTATCTTCTCCTGGACCTTCGGATGATGTCCAATCATAAAGAGCGCCCACGATATGGCGGCAGAGGTTGTATCATGACCCTGAAGTAATAGTCATACATTTTATAAGTAAAACAGTCAACAATAAAAAGAGATACACAGAACTATATATGACGTGAACTTCATCAAATGACGTATTACCACTTTACCTCAAACATGAATGTATCGACCTCTTCTCTAACGTCATCAAGGGTAAAGTCGCTGTTCTCTTCATGTAGTTCCAGGAGGAGGTCTAAGAACGCCATCTTCTTCCTCTTCTTGTCTACCTCACCGTTGACCGGGAGTTCGGAGTCTGGGGTCTTCATGTCACCCCTCTCTTTCAGTCTCTTCTGGATCACCTTGTAAGTTGGAGGCGTAAGGAGAACAAATTACTCGCGATATATTTTGGCGATTCAGCGTCTTGAGAAATGACTACAAACTATACTAATTCAATATTGACTGATATTTCTATCTAAGTTTACTCATCTACTTCAGGTGTATATACAGTCGAAACAAACAACTCGTATAGCAACTGATGAAGCAATCATCTCACCGACTTTGTCATTCCGTGAAGTATTTCGAGATAACGTTGATGTTTCCTCCCGACTGGTAAGAGGTTGTATATAGCGTCGACCCAGAGCCAGGGATATTTCTGTCTGTCTTGTACCATGTCGCTCATACTATTTAAAGAGAAACATGATAATTAAATGTTTTACCGTACCATATAATGTGGTGGAGGGGAAATGACAGGGAAGTTACAAACGAGAAAATTGTATTTTAGAGAGAATCATTACCATACTCCCGTTGGGTATTAATAACATACTCTTATAGAAGAGTAAGTATAGAACAACATTATCTCGGATGGGTTGTCGTGGATATACTTTTGGATGGGTTGTCGTGGGTATACTTTTAACAGAGGATACATACTTTATGATTGCCTGGACATATTCTCTATTGTTGCCTTCTTGGGCTCCGATATCAATACCCATGGCGGTGCCTGCAAATATACAGAGGCAATTAAAATATCAATAAAATTCGGTCCTGAAAATGCCATACAAATATCTGGAATATTCCGGAAAGATTAAAAATGGTAATCTATGGTTACTATAACTTATTAAATTTCATGTTCAACGTGCTATCCTTCATATGCGTGTAAGAAAGTTCGTTCGTGTCAGGTTCCAGGCAGTATATGTATTCAGAAGATACTTTTAAATGTATTTCTCAAAGACCACGGTCAAGTATTATAACGTTTAGGGTTAGTGTTAGGGTAGTAATCAAATTAGCCTAGTCTTCAGAATGTTAACATGGTTGAGTGACCTCTATGTCACATCCCCCACCTGCAATCCCTTTCCCCCTCCTACCCCCAGATATGCACATATTTATCAACCACATATTTATTACATTTATTACGTTCAATTTTGTTCAATAATATATAGTCGCGGTTACATTTTGCTCTTGCTGGAGGTCAAACTTATATGAATAAAAACCTTACTGAAATTATACTTTACCACAAATAACGTCTAGGGTGCAGTTTGTGACGTAGGTGAAGATGTCCACAGGTTTGGAACCAGCTACTCCACTGACCTTCTTGGTCAGAATCTGGGCTTTTTCGTTGAAAGTATCGACGAAAGAAGCCAGAACGGAAAAGTGGAAAGATGGCGTCAATATCTTTCTCCTGTGCTGCCAACTTTTACCTTTGCTGTGATAAGGAAATACATACAGATATTAAAATTTATGGAGGAGTAATATTAGTTTAGTAAATTAAGGCTTAGGAAGCCTCGTAGGCTCATAGTTTAGTGCTGGATATTTCTGTTAAATTAACTTTTTTCGTTAGTTTATACAGTTGTTTTAATAAAAAATATACATACAAGAGATTTATTTCTAAGTTTTCTTAATTCGGTAGTGAAAGGGTTAGTATACCATACCATGGTTTATATGGTATTAGTTTATTAGACTTACTTAAGTGATAGTCTATTGCCAAGTTATGGTTTAAATGGTCTTAGTGTGTTAGTCTTACTTAAGGAGTAGCCTGTCACCGAGCCATGGTTTAAATGGTATTGGTGTGTTAGACTTACTTAAGTAGTAGTCCATTATCAAGCCATGGTTTAAATGGTCATGGTGTGTTACACTTACTTAAGTAGTAGTCCGTTAAGTTATGGTTTAAATGGTCATGGTGTGTTAGACTTAGTTAAAAAGTAGTAGTCCATTATCAAGTTACGTTTTAAATGGTCTTGGTGTGTTAGACTTACTTAAGTAGTAGTCCGTTACCGAGCCATGGTTTGAGCATACGGTAGAGCAATCCTTTATCCAGTTGTTTGCTGCTGCTGAGAATAACCTACAAAAACGAGGAAGCTATAGGATAAATGACGAAAGACAATAATCCATATTATCTTGGGGCAGGGGAGGTGGTGTGTGGTTGGTGATGGGATTGGGTCAGTTATGATAATACAAAATGACCGAAATAATTGAGGTAGAGAGGTTTAAGGTATTCTTTTTTATAATTGATGTCTCTAGATACAATGACGTCATGGTTGATGCTTCTCTTCATATCGTCTTGTTGCTGAAAATAAAAAATGTTCAATTAAATTTCATTATTAAATTTTTTAAAGTTAAATTTCAATTAAAAATCCAGGTTGTGCGATACTTTGTGGTGATCATAATTCATTGACCACCACATTTGGGTTTCTATGTTTTATCCTTTCGTCTTGATGTACAAATGAAGCAGATTTTGCGATGATTAACTCTCATTAATTGTCTGCAGACTACAACATACAGTTGTATATATTTCCAAGGTTATCTGAGCCGAAACGTTTTAGTCAATGGTGACATCACAAATTATTGCACAATCATTCTTTTATTCCCATTAAATTAATGTTTCCGGTAGAAAAATTCAATTTGACTGCGAATGTCAAATATAACCAAACGCTTGGGAGATTGGCCGAATATGGCCGAACGCTGGGGAGATTTGCCGAATATGGCCGAACGCTTGGGAGATTTGCCGAATATGGCCGAACGCTTGGGAGATTTGCCGAATATGGCCGAACGCTGGGGAGATTTACCGAATATGGCCGAACGCTGAGCTGCGGTCCTTACACGGTTCGTATGATGTTTTAATTTTGGTTTTCTCGATATGATACGATCTAGTATAGAATAGTATACATATAGTAATGGCGACCAGTCTCACCTCTATGTCCCTTGTACACGCCGTGGATATAAGCGGGAAGGGGCCCATCCAGACGACCCTTGTGTGCACGTCCGGATTCTCGAAGGCCAAATCGATTGCCAACTGCTTCATCGTTTTAAAGAAAGCTGTGGATATAAACGAGTGGAAGTTATTTACGTTACAGCGGATCAGCGGTCCGGATCACTATGGGCCTATGTGCACCAGTATCATTTGGTCCACCGTATCGGAGGGCCACTTGTGCCAATGTGTCGAAACATTGAGAGCTTGCTACCAGCCCATCATCAGAAAGTCGTCCAAATATTCAGTTTACTGACTGCATGTAAATGTATGACTGCATGTAAATGTATGATTGTATGTAAATGTATGATTGCATGTAAACATACGGCTACATGTAAATGTATGACTGCCTGTAAATGCACGATTTCATGTAAATATACGACTACATGTAAAATTAGATTGCATGTAAATGTATTACTGCATGTAAATGTATGATTGTATGTAAATATACGACATGTAAATATATGATTGCATGTAAATGTATGACTGCAGATAAATGTATGGTTGCATGTAAACATACGGCTACATGTAAATGTATGAGTGCCTGTAAATGCACGATTTCATGTAAATATACGACTACATGTAAAATTAGATTGCATGTAAATGTATGACTGCATGTAAATGTATGATTGTATGTAAATATACGACATGTAAATATATGATTGCATGTAAATGTATGACTGCAGATAAATGTATGGTTGCATGTAAACATACGGCTACATGTACATATATGACTGCCTGTAAATGCACGATTTCATGTAAATATACGACTACATGTAAAATTAGATTGCATGTAAATGTATGACTGCTGGTAAATGTATGACTGCATGTAAATGTACAAATACATGTAAATGTATGATCGGACTGCTAAGACCAAGAGATCAATGTGTCAGTGTAGTGCCACGTAATGCACATATAGCGCATAGCTCTGTTGTAGGATAGCCCCGCCACCCTAACACACTAACGGCCTGCCGACCATACAACCTTTGTCTATTCTTCATCACGCATACGCCGTATCACACAGACGTTGATTATTAATTATCGAAACAAAACAAAACAAACTCACCCCTTGAATCTCTCTCGAACATGTAAGTACATCCAACGAGAGGATAGGACTTGGGTCCATGGAAATTACGCATGATGTACCAGAGCCTCATCTGACGTAGAAACAGATACGCAGACAGACTGGCAACGACCAGAGCAAGGGACGTGGCTCCTATACCGACAGCCATGTTTGATATTCAGTCGCTTTCATACAGCAAAATGTCCATAATGGTAGATCTCTCGGCACCGCGTTAGTAGTAAGTTTCTGGGAGACCCATCAGATACCCTACGGGCTAATCGTACGGCTAATTACGTGTAACAGATAAGAACAATAGAAATAAGAACAAAACAAAACAATTAAAGTAGCATTTGGAGTCAGACTGGGAATATATTAGATGATTTCGATGATACCTCAGAAAGTTGACATAACCCTTGACCGAACTATGTGATGCGTGTGGTTACAGTGTTTATCTGTATCATTAACCTGTCTGTTAACAGTGTAGTTCAGTGTAGTTCACTGGAGTTCAGCCTCAATGGAAATTCCTTCCCCCAAATCTTACACGTCAGGTATACATGTAGAAAACGTTCAATAGAAAGGTATTTTACCACATACATCAACCCAAAGAGCTGCTGCTTTAATACAGGTATAGTCCCGGTACCTAGAGATATATAGAATCAACAACTGCATTTGACGTTAGTTGATATACGGTGATTAAACTTCGCCGATAAGCTCATCATTTAACTTTGGACCCCATTCGGAAGATCGGCTGTCACTCCAAAAAGTTCGTCGTAGGTCACAAGAACATTTTAATAAATGGTGAGACTTTTATCTAAGATCTCATAATGGGTAGATTTCGGAACAAGATAATCCAAACTATGTCGCAATGTTTGATAAAAGTACAGAAATAAATATGGCAGCCTGTCCCAGTGATAAATAATTAAGAGTCCTCTACATCCATTGAGTCCCGAGTCAAGAACGAGTCCCACACAATCAAAGTAGTCTCACTACCGGTAGTGGCAGAGCTAGATATTTCCTGAGGGAGGGTGGGGAGGGCTTAATATCTTTATTAATTTGTGGATTTGTTGCTTGCGAAGTTGTTGGCACTCTTTGGGTGTAATGTAGGTCCCGTTTTGGGAGGGGGAACATTCCCCCTTAATTCCGCCACTGATAGTCATCGACGAGAGCATATACGAGAGACATTGAAACAAACATGTGCTCGCTAGTAAAATAGAAAGATGGGAATGAAATACTTGAAATGAGTTAATGTCGATACATCAGTGTTTCTATTTGAAATATCAAACGAACTCATTGGCGAAGTTAGTGACGCAACATTGAATTGAATGGACCCAAGGTCATGACCTCGACGTAAAGCTGGGAATGCAAATAAGGTGACCTGAATGACCCTTGAGCCATGCCGTGCGGCACTGCTTCAGGTTACACACCATGATCCCAGTAGTTTACTACAGAGAGCCATTCCACCTATCATATCCTACACCCTTATGTCAGTAGCATACTACAGTTCCTATCCATCAATTTACATAATATGTATGCTACGTTACGGTAACAAATATTATTTGTTAACGTAGCATACACCGTCTATAATACGCCTTTATTATTATTATTATTTGTTTTACAAATGTCCGACAAGAAAATGGCAAAGTACGGTATTAAAGCTTGAAGTTGATAACTCAAAACGATCAAAAAACAACTACCAGAACAGTTATCATGTTATCAAAAAATGTTTTCCAAGTCACGAGGTGGATGATGTCACAGGTCAGGAAGATTATTTCTGATCTAGCTGATCTGCGCAGCAGTACATGAATTCGCACAGTCGTTGATCACTGTGTTGTGGTGGTCAGTTTGATATCATGGACGAAGAGTGACCTCCATCTTGATGCCGTCATAGGGCCGGAGGATTATCTCCCCGATCGGAGTCACTTCATCAATTGCCTGTAGGGAACGGAACCTCAGTTTCCTCAGGAGTGTAGAGAGAATGACCTTTTCTTCCATCAGAGCAAACTTTTGACCTGAAAAGTTTCATTAATGGCATTATAATAACACGACAGACATCCATACATCCATCTTCTCCCATTCGGTCGCATAAAATATTTTAAATCATGAATAATCATGCTTTTAATTTTCATTTAATTGTATATCATCTACCTTACAGCATACGAGTCTATTTTATTTCTTAAGATGCCAGAAATATATTCAATGATCATAATTCATTTGTTATTAATTTTAATATATACCGCCTTCAATTGAATGTTTTGGTATTAACCCTTACCCCTCCCATTACCCCCTGGTATGGCTAGACGAGCAGCTTCTTTGGCCCCTCAGCCAGAACACTTTGATTCTTCATGAAAAAATACATTTTTATTCCGGCGACAAATATAAAACGACAATTATATATTTGATTGAAAGACGGGACCAGACCGCCCCTGATCTGTATCTCATTGATAGATGTCAATGGAAACCATGAGCTCGGTGTTTCGATGCCAATTAATCCATATAGGCACTCAATAGAGTCAACTGATAAACTAAATCAACTGGATAATGATAAACATACTGGTATGATAAACATACTCAGTGACTTTCCATTACTCTAATCTAAACTTTATCTGGATGATAAACATACTTCAGTGAGTAACTTTCCATGACTCTAAACTAAACTACATCTGGATGATAAACATACTTCAGTGAGTAACATTCCATAACTAATCTAAACTACATTTGGATGATAAACATACTTCAGTGAGTAACATTCCATAACTCTAAACGAAACTATATTTGGATGATAAACATACTTCAGTGAGTAACATTCCATAACTCTAAACGAAACTATATCTGGATGATAAACATACTTCAGTGAGTAACATTCCATAACTCTAAACTAAACTATATCTG
>JAODAG010332116.1:0-10745 GCA_027574785.1 Orphnurgus asper
TTAATATCTATCAGTCCAATCAGTGGCTTAAAAGGACATTAGATGATAGTGCTAACAGGTAGTGTAATTAGTATAAGGAGAATAGAATCCTTTGACTGACCTATCAGAGATGATTCTATTTGGAGCTTGACTCTGACAGTGTAAAGCATGCATGTTGTGGCTTGAGTTTGACAACTTACTGTGTAAACTACAGTACTAGTCACTTCTACTAATTTATGCGAGTAATTGTTACAGTGACTATTACTATTGTTCGTTGATGTGTCATTTATTGTTCCCTTCTGACTTTCAGGAGAATTTGCTTGGCAGAGGCTTTCTTGACTGCTGATAGTGTACTGATTACGTTACAGAACATATCAGAAGGACTGGTGGTTTACAATAAGGTAGGGGTTGATAGTGTAAAGAATACATTACGGAAAATTTCGGAAAGGTCCCGGTGGTGTACATTAAAGAAAGGGTTGATATTGTACAGAGTACATTACAGAACATTTGGGAAGAACTGGTGGTGTACCGTAAGGGTAGGTAGGGGCTGATAGTGTACTGAGTTCATCACTTAACGTATCGGGAGGACTCAGACTGGTGATTTACCATAAGGTAGGGGTTGATAGTGTACATTACAGAACATAGTGGAAGAACTGGTGGTTTACCATCCGGTAGGTTGTGGTTGCTAGTGTACTGAGTGCATTACAGAACATATCCTTTCCCCCCACACGACTTAGACAGAGAAGATGACAACAAATAGGTTTCAAAAAAGGTATAGTGAAGATGACAATGAATGCTATTAAACAATTAATTTAAACCACTCAACCATGTGCTACCTGGAGATAATTTCTCAGAGACATCTCTTCCTTGGATTTGGTGGGTTGTATGATATCAGTAAAGCTCGGTAAT
This sequence comes from Orphnurgus asper, assembly GCA_027574785.1. Classification (NCBI taxonomy): domain Eukaryota; kingdom Metazoa; phylum Echinodermata; class Holothuroidea; order Elasipodida; family Deimatidae; genus Orphnurgus; species Orphnurgus asper. The sequence continues at coordinate 889 of JAODAG010332116.1, forward strand.
TGAGTCAACCGATGTAATTTTAAACACTTTTAATTTTACCAATTTTAAGCCACTTTTTCTTAACATCCTTTCATGAAATGGTTTCAAATTGTGTCATGAATTAATTTTGTCAGGTGATAGAGAGACATATACTTCAAGAGTTGCCTTTCATGGCCTCTGAGAATTTCATCATGGCAATGGTCAAAGCTGGAGGAAACAGGCAGGTAAGAGGCAGGAAGTGTCACTGAGTGAGACGTCTACCCCCCTCCCCCCCTAACTGATGATAGAAGAACGAACTGGGAAGAAAAAACATAATCAGAATGCTAAGCCAAAAAATCGACAAACGGTGGTTGCAGAGTAGTATATTATGTGTATTTTATCAAGACTGGGCCTGCATTGTTTCGTTTGTAGTACAAGTTGAGCACAATGTCCAATATCAGTCCGGAGTCTCCAAGCCAAAGTATAGAACGTACGAATATCAGTTGAGGACAACGTACAATATCTGTCGTGCTAGTCCGGAAGCTCCAAGCCAAAAGTATTGTACACACGAATACCTGTATACATTGCTGCAGTAGGTATTCACCATAGCATAAAAATGACCAGGCTATGGTGTGTAAACTTTTTGTTTCCAAGCACAGTTGAGCACAATGTACAATATCAGTCGTGCTAGTCCGGAAGCTCCAAGCCAAAAGTATTGTACACACGAATATCTGTATTTATTGGAGTGGTTTTCACCATAGTTATAAAAATGACCAGGCTATGATGTGTAAACTTTTTGTTTTCAAGCACAGTTGAGCACAACGTACAATATCAGTCGTGCTAGTCCGGAAGCTCCAAGCCAATACCTGTATACATTGCAGTAGTTTTCTCCCCAGCATTAAACTGTTCAGTATCAAATGCATTTCATTAGGATGTAGGATAACAGTCGTTTAAAAAATGAAAGAAAAACCCATGGCAGTTTGTTCTTTGAGATGTGCATTATAACTTATACGCAGATGGTCATACTGGTGTCGTTATCCGTATGTAACATGCGTCCAAATTTCAGGTTTGAAGAATGGAGATAAACTGGACGAAAGAAACTTGTCAGGTGACTGAATGGTTACTGTTCATGAGTATATTCATAAACAGTACTTGTAGCTGTAGCAGGGTAGGTCGTGGTTCTTTAAGGTTCTCTAGACATCAGTTGTGAAAGCACAAAGGTCATACACTAGCTGAGGATGTCAGGGGGTTACTTCAAATCCTGCCATGTCTAGAGATTAGAACATAAGTCAATGTAGCACCTATCTTTAGGAAAACATTTATTATAATTTACTGTAACTTTCTATCATTATCATTGTTACAGTATTATTCAGCTTTTTGGTATGTAAAATTGTAGCTAAGTTGGAGGAGTGGATGTGAATCACTCCTTGGAATCACCAACCCATTCTAGTTATTAGTCATAACAATAATACCATTGTCGTTCTTTCCTATTAATTTAACCCTTAAACTCCCAAGCGGTACATATACGTGCCAGAGATTTGTTCTCAACTGCATGAACAGGTGCATGAACAGGTCTACGATATTGCTCACACACTTTGGAGGGTGATCGTTTAATGGTTCAGGGTTTTTGAGGTCACCTTTATCCAACAAATTTAAAGGAATGCCACGAGCATATCAGGGTTCTCTCCCAAGAGGCCGCTGCAGTGGTGAAGCAGGAAGGAGGAGACAATGACTTGGTGGAGAGGATCAAGAGGACTGATTATTTCAACCCCATCAAGGATCACCTGGATCAGTTACTGGATCCAAAGTCCTTCATCGGTAGAGCCCCTGACCAGGTGGGTGTTGATATAATCTCGGTTCTCTGTTCCTGAGCAGTTTTACCTAAAACTTATATATATTATAGTTATAATATGTTTGAATTGTTGGAACCTCAGTATGAGTCCATTAGTATTACTATCTTTTTAGTATGCTTAATTCTTGAAACTTCAGTATGAGTCCATTAGTATTACTTTTTTTATTAGTACACTAAATTATTGGCACCTCAATATGACTTACATCTTATTATACATTATATCATTTCTTGAAACCTCGATATGAGTACTATCTTTATAGTAGAGCTCAATTCTAGAAACCTCCATAGGAGTCAATTAGTATTATACTATCTTATAATATGCTCAATTCTTCAAACCTCAATAAGAGCCCATCATTATTACTTTTGTTATCTTCTTTTTAGTCAGGAGGGGGGGGTTGTTGGGATAGGGAATATTATTACTTGTGTTTTTATATGTTCACTACTGTTGCTATTAAATTTTAAAGAGGGAGTGGACTCAATCAATATTTTCCACCAACAAATTCCTTTGAGATGACTGGATGCCCTGAGAGTTAGTTGATGTTCTCATTCACTGGTATTATATTTATAGCAATTAATGGTAATTATGGTTATTATTGCATTGATGCATATTCAACAAGCATTATTATCCCTTTAACTGGTCATGTGTATGATTTTAATTATGAAACAGAAAACTGGGATATTTCTGTTTGGTCTGTTATTCTTTACAGCTGATGGTAATCATATAATTTCTTTGACTTTGATACAAGTTCACAGAATGTTCTATTTTATGGATCATGCGACTATTTTCGTTAATAATTTTTTGGGGGGTTCTCGTTCAGGTGGTGCAGTTCATTGAGAAAGAAGTCGCCCCCACCCTGGAACCATACTCCCACCTACTGGAAGGAAAGTCTGAGTTGACCGTCTAAGGAAGCCCGTAGACGTCGCGATCTGCAACTGATCACTGAAGGGGTACTACGTTTCACAGGGTTTTACCTGCAGCTGGTAAACTTAAAAGAGATATAACTGTGTCCGGGACGATTTTGTATAATTTTCTTTCCCTTTTGCTCGTTTAGTTGTCAAACAGGGGGTTAAACACGTGTAACAGAAACTGCCAGGCTAAGTTGTCACAACGGCTGTATAACTTGCCCGTGGGGTGTGGGTGGGTGATGCGGCCTCTGATTTGGTTTACAGTTTTTTTTACATTAATTTTTGAATTGCAAGCAATGTACCAGGATTGATTAACATATCCTATGTGGAGACGCCCTTCTTTGGATGGCGATAATAACATTATTGTAAACCTCAAGTGTTTAGTAAGAAAGTTACGAAGCGAAGCAGTAGTATAATAAGTTTGAAAAATGAGTAAGCAAAGTGAATTATCTTCTTGTTTGCTTAGCCAGTAAACTAGAAAGAACAACTCTTTTGGTAATGCAGTCTTTTTTCACCCATTTTTTTTGTCAAAGGTCATTCTTGTACCTTCTGAATTGCCCTCCCCCTTGTAAATTCAGTCCTGCTGTACCGATATGGGGTGTCAGCTTCCTCTGAAAGATCTTTGAATCAGGCTAAGGGCAGATATGTTGATGATGTTTAGATTCCGTAGAGACCTTTGAGGCTTTCAACTATAAAACTCTGTAATTGCTACTTTACTTCATGGTTTGTATCAATTATTTGTTTATATATTTATTAATGTCAAAAGGTGGGTAAAGACTTGGTGGGCTTGTTATTGTTGATATCATGGTCCATCTATGCACTGTAATGGTGGCCCAGTTATGATTGATATTATGGTCCATCTTGACACCATGATGGTGGGTCTGTTATTGTTGATATTATGGTCCATCCACCTTGACAAATAAACCAATAGCCAACTCATGTGTACATCATGGGCATGCTGCAGTTTATATCATGGTCCAACTTAACACGTTGATGGCGGGCGTGTTATGGTTGATATAATGGTCCATCTTGGCACCAAGAAGGTGGGCCTGTTATGTTGGGTCTGTAATGGTTGATATGGTCCACAATGATGGTGGGTCTGTTATTGTTGATATCATGGTCCATCTTGACATTGCATGGGCTTGTTATGGTTGATACCATGGCCCATCTTGACACCGTGATGAAGCTAGGGCCTGTTATGGTTTATATCTTGGTCCACCTTTACATCTATATACTGTTTTGAATTTGCTGCTAGAATCATGCAATTAAATTTATATTGTATTTTTATGAAGACACCTGGGAAATGATAATTTAATGGCCATCAAAGTGCATTGGTTGTGCTGATATATTTTATGCTTAAATTCGGTGTTGCTAAGATAATTGTGTTTCTGGCAGTTTGCATCTACTTGTGGTTGTATTCTCTGTAATGTGTGTATTGCTATGTACAAACTGTATGTGTCTTAATGGTGCCTGGGACTCTTGTAATCATGTTTAGTTATAAAATACTTGTGAAGGGATATATGAAGAACTAACTATGTTAATGCACATTAATATAATTAAGCCATCTTAGTTAAAATGGAATCCCTACTCACTACAAATTAAAAAAAAAAACATTTCCCTCAAATATGTAGCGAAGTGTACATTTTGTCCATAATGTAATAGACAATGATGTTTGAGGTCGGGTTTTCCAAGCGTTGTCATTACATTCATGATGTTGAAAGCTAAAAATTGTTGGATTATATAGTATGGGCTGTTGAAAAGACTATAAGCAAATCATTTCCAGGATGTGGGGCTTGCTAAGTATCATTGTGATTAGCATTAAAGAGGTTATACGCTGCCAGCCAGTAATTTAGCATAATGCTTTCATGACTGTCGATGCTCTCTGGCCATGGGTGTGGCTACCTCCGGTGGACGGGTGAAGGATTTCACCCCGATACCTCTCGAGAAATCGGTGATGTCCCACTTCGTCGAATAAAAACTGGCGTGATTTTGAAAGTCGGCGTAGTTATTTTTCATTTCTCTTTGGTTTCTGAGCATCTGCCTAAGGGAGAATTTATCCTCTTCATGAGTGGGTCATGGGTTGCTCTCAGGTTGGGAGGAAAAACATGTTGCTGTTTTCATTTGGAACGATATTGTTATGTAATCAGCAAACCGTTTTGGTAGATGGGGTGGGGTTTTCATCCTGGCCCCCTTCCATTTATACCATGGGAAGTACAACCTGGTAACAAAGTATATCCCTGATGTCTGCATACCATATACAAGTTAGCATGAGGCAACATGTTTTAAGGCTCTTGAAGAAAAATACTTGGTAGGTTGGAGGTTGTTTACATCATCCTTACTGTCTTTCAATATGACGAATGAAATTGGTCTTAGCTTTATAATTAGTACCACTATGCATTTGGTCAAAGGTGATGTAATACAACATACTACAATCGCTGTTAGTTAAGGAACTCTGTGAATGATTAATGATGTGCAACACTTTACGTGGCACTACACTCGCCCAATGATCTTTAGCTTTAGCAGTCTGACTGAAACAGGACTGGGGTCGAGAAGTGGGTCAGTTGGCTTTTGAAACTGGCAGATGCTGCCATTGTTTGGTTTATAATAAAAGTTCTTTCTTGGGAAGGTTTCTTAAAAACCAGTTATGGAACTCTGTGAATGATTTTAAGCTTTAAATTTAGAGAATGGCCTCCAAATTTGTTTTTTTCTCTCCAAGTAACTGATGAAAACTATAATACTAACTCAAATAAATTGTTTCAGTGAGAACAGAAGGATACCAAGTAACATGGCCTCTGATATTAATCCGATTAAACAGACCCCCGAAAGGCAAGCACCCAAACCACAACAACCCAACAGAGACTCAAAGTCTACCCCCTGGAAAATGTGCCTGCCACGAGCATTGTTTCAATCATGTCTCTGTATGCATGTCCGGGAGAATTTGATGTAACATTCTTGCGTTCCATTTTCAACAGCAGTGTGCATCATGGAATCCATTACATATAGCTAATAATGATATCCAGCTGAAAGTGACAAATGTTTTACTACATTTGTATCTCATAGAAACCTAGAATAGAAACCTACATAAATTGCAGTGCATGTTCATGCATATTCATTGAGATGAGGCATGCATATACTTATCGTGACATTGTTGAGTTGGATAAAGTGAGGAATTTGATACAATAGGCTGGTGTGAGCAACAACAATGGCTGGAACTCAAAGAGTTGGGTTTGCTGTGAGTTGCTTTATGTTATGTTTCAGAAGCTAGCTCCACATTAGTTTTGCCAGGAAGGCCATGTGAATTGTTGAAGAAATTTATTTTCTTTCTTCTGTTATTGAGTTTTGCTGAAATTTATTTCATATGTGACTTGCAACGTGAGTGCTTGAGTATTTGTTTGTTTCAATGGGCTGTTTTTAAGTTTGATTTTCATACTTTAGAGCTGTTTAACTATAATGTTTATTGTTCTGTAGAGTATGGCAGGATAACCTAGCCTAATGCAATAAGTTGCATTATCTACACTATAGTAGTTTATAGTTGTAATTGCTAGCCAGACTAATGGCTGACAATTAGCACAGACTTCTGTAACTTCTTAGTTGATGTCTAGATCTTATGTTGAATAACATATAATATTTTAAAAAAACATTGATATTATTAGTGCCCACCTCTATGATAGTGACATGTTTTATTCGTAGGATAGTTACCAATTATCCATATCAAAAGTAGCACATGATGCTTCCTTTGCTTTTTAAACAACTTTCTTGGCTGTAAATTTGCTAACATACTAGGTTCTTATACCGAGGATCGAAGTAATTTTGTATTGGCAGGATAGGGGAGGGGGTTGCACTGCATTTACCATTAGCAGTAGGCCTAAATATTGAAAAGTTATTAGGTGTGTCATATGTGTTATACAATCTTAACCTGGTTTTAGCTAAACATTGTATTTTTGTTCTCTTTTCTTAAAATTCTCTCCTTTTGTTGTCAGCTCTTGATTTTATAATTTCGTTCTTGGCTTATATTAATTCTGGTTTACCTGTTGACGAGAATGGTCTTCTTTGTCTGACTCCTTGGCCTGATTTTCTCCATCTTTTGCTAGGTAAGTATACTGTTAAGTCTACTGTTTAGTCTATACTCTTAATTCTTTTAATATTATTATCTTATTAATACTGTTAAAATACTAATAATTATATTAATACTAGTAACTATCTGTTAATTCCAGTAAACTCTTTTAGTACTATTATATACTGTTCTATTCACTAATAGGCCTATAAGGCTTACTATTCTACTTATATTAATATTGCTATATCTATTGACACTGTTATATATCGATTACTACTATTATCGTATTACCATTAATGCTGTTAATACTACTAATTCTGTTACTACTATTAATTCTGTTACTACTATTAATTCTATTATTAGTATTTACTTTGATCATTTAGGGAACTCATTGAAAGATGGTAGTTTTTCATACTTGTCTCTGCCATACTAATCCATAAAACACCCCAGAGTCACTGGGGAGTTGTAAAATACATCCTGCCTGCCATAAAATTGTTTACACGCTTCAGATGAATCTTCACCACAGCTATGGTCTTGACAATAACAAACTTTAGTTACCAAGGCCACAGATATGCTGGCAGGCTGTGGCTCACTCAGTGTTTGCTTTATCAATTAGGCATTCAAGGGCCAGTATCTGATTGTTTGCCCTTGAAAGGTGTTCTGCTGATTTCATGCAACTGAAATCAGCTGATAAAGACAACTGTAATCCAAAGGGAAAATTCTCGAAATGACTTAATTCTCTTGCAGCTCTATTCTCACAGAAAAAAAACTTATGTGATTGAAGGACTTTTTCTGTTCTATGAAATCATATTTAATTGAATCCGGCAAAATAAGAAATATCACTACACTGGCACATAAAACATACCATAAACCATACCAACAGTATAACTGGATTTGTGATAACAAATGTTTTATACGGTGAACCATACTGAACATTTGTGTGTGTATATATCGGGTGCAGCTAGGTTCTATGTGTATGGGTGAACTGAAGGACATGTTCACAAACACTGCATCTAATATCAACATTATTCTAACAGGTCATCTTAAGCTGCTTGAAAGTCTCCAATTACATTATCATGATAATCATTATTTTGTTGCAACATTAATTGCTTTGCATTCCTATGTTAGGGTGATGACCATATTTTTGTTCATGAACGTCAGGGACATGATGCTAAATGCTGATATGTGTGCCCGTTCTAACCTCATTGCACATGTGCACCTCTATGAGTCTATCAGCAGTCGCGGCGGGACCATTAGATATTGAGGGAGGGGGAGGAATATCTGAATTTTGCTGAACATCACATAACTTAACATACCTCTCACCCGATTCAACTAATTTTGTGTATAATAAACACCCATTCTCTCTGGCAAAATCTTCGAGCCGGGATTTCAATGTTAATTTACTTTTCAAACTTTTGTATGATTTCGAAAGATACACTATTAAGGAAAATAAAGTAGGCTCCTATTTACAGGAGCAGAGGATTTGCCCTGAATTTTCAGTGGCGTTTACTTGCGATGGATGAATTCAAAACTGTTTCTACATATTGAAGGCCTACCAGCTACCCAATTGCGGGCAGTTTTGCAAATTCAAAGACAGTTCTCTCATAAATGCGTAATTTCTGTGAAGTCCAGGCGCCACCTCCACGAAAATCTAAGACGTTTGGTCACCATCTTCTTTGTCTGATCAATAAAAGATAAGTAAAGTTGGACGTTCTTTTCCATTTACTTCATCCTCAGTTTCACGAAAGAGTCCTGATGCTGCTTCTATTTGTTTTGTTATCTTTGGGAGGTCGAACCTCTTCCTTTGAATTTTCTTTAAACTACCTCACGTCTCGTGACCCTCCTCCTCCTCAACTTCTACCAGACCTCGATGAGAGACTGGTAGACGTTGAGAATGATTGGAAGTACGTGAGGAACTTCATCTCTGGAGAGATGGCCAATTATGAAAACAGTCTTATGGAACACCATATCGGATCTCAGAGACGGCAAAGGAGATTCTCGGGTTAGTATATCCTTCTCGAACATTTTTGCATTCCAATTGACTTTGTTAACTTAACGATAACATAAATGATAATTTGTGTATTTTTTTGGGGGGGGGAGTTTTGGTCTTACAATTGTTTTTGTTTACATAGACAATTGGAAACAATTGCTTGCAATATTGTCTGTAGTTTATATGTTTTAGGTATACTCATCCAGCAATGAGCCAGAATCTTTTGCTGTTTTTGCTGTTTTGAACATTGGGCCAACCATGTAATAATGTTCACCACCCATCTGTATTCCGGTTTTGCAGAATAGCGTAAGACGGTAATGTACAGGCAAGCAGTTTACAGTTAATGCAATGTGTAGCTATACTGCTTTATGCGACCTAGCTTTCAGCGTGCCCATCTAAATATATTTCTGAATCCATTGTAACTTCCAGAAGAGACAGAAGAGAGTTGGACAATCAATGCAGAGATCCCTGTATATGTTGGAAATGCAACAGTTTTGGAATACTTCCATCTCGATGGTGACGATTTCCTGATTTATGGACAGTACCAATCAGACCAGGGAAGCTACGATTCTGAAGCAAATGCTGCTCGGTGGGATGGAGAGTCATTTGTGGACGTTGGTGAGTTTATGTTGTCATGATGCAGTTGTCAGTTTAGGAATCCTTTGAGCAAATTCACATGACACCTATACCTAAGTTAGCATATATCATTGCAGAAATTTATTGGGCATGTTGTGTCCGTAACCTCGAGTCAACGGAGGTGTAAATGTAACCAACTCATTGACTAATAAAACTATACCATATGGAAACCTTAGCTACTGCCAATTGTTTTGCATCAAAATACTTTAAATCCATTCAAAAAATACACTAAACTTGTAACTTTTGTTTTTATCCTGCAAAATCCTTTCGCATGTCATTTGAAAGAGTAATTTGAGAGCTTTCCGTACATATATTACAATACTTATATTACTGGTACTTATAATACCAGTATTACGATCCGTCATTATTTACTTGAAAATGTTGAAATATGGTTAATTTACACGAAACGCAACCAAATATTCATGGATGGGCAATCTTTCAGAAGCCATCAGACTTTGCAA
>JAODAG010332127.1:0-11622 GCA_027574785.1 Orphnurgus asper
GTTCTGTGGATGCAGGTAATCCTGTTGATGTGGTATTTTTGGATTTTCAGAAGGCTTTTGATAAGGTTCCTCATAAATGGTTATTAGTCAAATTGGAATTTTTATGTATCAATTGGTGTTTGTTAAAGTGGATTGGTGATCGGTTAGGAAATAGAAAACAAAGAGTGGTAGTTGGTGGATCTGTTTCTCCTTGGATAGGTATGTTAGTAACGGTAAGGTGAGGAAGGTCTATAATTGACGGTAGAAATTTGGAGGTAGTTCAGCAGGAGAAAGATCTCGGTATATATTTGGATTCTTCATTAAAAGTAAAACCAGCTAAGCAGTGTGTCGAATCTGCCAGAAGGGCAAATTGGATTTTACGGTTGATTAGACAAAATTTTAAGTTTCTTCACCAGGACATTGTTCTTAGATTGTATAAAGAAATGATGAGGCCTCATTTGGAGTATGCTGTTCATGCAGTCATGGACTCAATATTTGGCTAAGGATAGGTTTATTCTTGAGTGTGTTCAGAGGAGGGACACAAAATTGGTCAGTTCTATATTAGTTCCCTGTCCTATGAGCAGCGTCTGTTACATCTGAAGCTTACTACATTGGAACTGAGACGTCTACGTGGTGATCTTTTGCAGGTCTTTACAATTGTCCATGGTTTTGATTGACATTTCATGATATTTTCAATTGGTCGCACAATAATCGTACCAGAGGTCATAGTCTTAAGCTTCGCCAGGATTTTTCCAGATTATGTAGCAGAAAGTACTTCTTTTTGTATGGTAGATGAGTGGTATGGCTTGCCTGAGTCTTTGGTATATGCTTGTAGTGTGAATACCTTCAAGAATGGTATTGATGCTTACTTTTCTGATAATTGGTAGAATTTAGGGTATTTGTGGTTCAGGATCCTTTATGAGGACATATTGCTCCTTTTTGATCTTTATTATCTATACTGTACTACTACTACTGCAACTGTTCTGATTTTTGCTGATAGCTGTGTACTGTGAAGTGAAGACTGAGTCAGAGGAAGATGCCCGGACAAGAGTGTCCAAGGTGGTCTTCATACTAGTACTATTTTTGAGTGGTCGGATGATTGGCAAATGCTATGCTATGTTGGCAAGTGTTAACTGGCAGTGTAAGCTTAGTCATGCATGAAAGTCGTAGTCCATGATTGAACAGGACCTAGATTTTACAGTCAGTTAGGCCCTTGTTTATGCGATGCAACTAATTCCACGAAGAAAATGGAATAAATGATCCCATCATGTCTTGACCTCTGTTGTGTGCATATTTTTTATTACCATTACTATCCTGTGTGAAGGATTGCTATATTGATGTTGAACAGTGCAGTTCTTATCTAGAGGATAGTAATTCTGTTGCAACATATATAAGTGGTTTAATGTGGCTATGTGGTCATAAGATTACATTATACAAACGTAGAACCAAAGAATAGGAATCCCAGAATAACAGTTTAATGTTACCAAAGCTACCATAGCAAGTTGCTGCTGAAACAGTCCCGGGGTCATGATCATGACGTCATACTTGTTTCGACAACGACTCAATATATACAGTAGGTTGTAAATTAGTTGGAAAATGTCGTTGTATCTACAGTGCTGCATCAATATTTGTCACCATAGATTCTTCTGTGAAGCCTTCTAGGCAGCATGCTGGTCAAAGCTGCTACTGTAGGAATGGTAACTGGATTTTAGGAATAATTAGGTGCAATTTCAGCACAACTTGTGGTTGGCTATAGGCTTTATTTGGAGACTGGACTAGTACACTGTGCAGGCATTTGATCCATACTTTTCAAAGGATAGGCAGTTATTGGAGAGAGAAAGGCTACTTGGGTTTATTTAAATTATAGTCATCTTAATTTTGCTTAGACGGTGTGGTGATCAGCTTCAAGTGTTTACACTTGGTCATTTTGCCAAGTTACCTTTTACTTCATTTGAGTTTGAAGTTGAGGTCACCGTTTCAATATTCAGAATATAGGGGTGATGTAGATTTGATGTAGGAAGAATTCCTTCTCGCAGAGATTTGTGGAATAGTCGGCCTGATTCAGTTGTAGTTGTAGGCTTGTTCAGAACTTGTATACCTTAATGTTAGGCCCTGACCTGATCATGCAGATTAGGCTGGCCTAACGTATGTCAGTATGTAGTTAAGAGGCATAGAGAATAACTGTCTGGCATTTCTGAGAAATCCCTTCTTGCTTTTAGTGTTTTCTTCAAAATTGCGGTTAAGAGGTAGAGAAAGTTCTTTAACCACATGTTTCAACTCAAAAAGCTGCTTTAGAAGTGAAATAGTCCACCATGAAAAATTTCATTCCAAAAACCTAAATCCAGTCTCCTTTTGAACATACGCATTATTAGCATCCAACAACTGTTTTTGGTATACCGTTTCCAAACATCAGCAACCCCCATGCCCTAAAGTTGCCCTCGATGTTGCTTACAATGACGCCCCCCCCTTGAAGCGCGACCCCTCCCACTAAAATTTATCGTAGCAATATGTGACCACTTTGTCGTTAATAACACGAATGACCTTAAAAACCTAACACGTCCCCCTCGCAATCTTCTATGAGTTAAAAGACGGTAACTTTAACCGTCTCAGCCATTTTCATCTGGATGAGACACAGCAGGGACATAGTAGTATATAATCGTTATACTAACATCATTCGCTATACATATGTACCAACCTCTCTGAGCCAATCAATGTACAGAGAAATATAAATAAGCATTCCTCTCTTTGTTACATTCCATAAACCTTCAGCCCTATACTAAAGCATGGCCAACTCGCAAAACGAGATCAGCAGTTACAGGTGCCTGCTGACGTACCTGTCCGAAGAGCTGCAGGAGGACGACTCGACGAAACTGAAGAATATCCTGAAGGACCGCCTCGGACGAGATTACAGTCGGAATCTGGCCGAACCGCTGCTGCTCTTTGACGTCATGGAGGAGAAGGGTCTGTTGAACGAATTTCACGTGGGAATCTTGAAGGACACGCTGGGTCTGGTGGGGAGAGTGGACCTCGTAGAGAGCATTCAGAAATACGAACGGGAGGGTCAGGTCGTGGCGCAGAAACAGAGCACTAAGTCGTCGCGAATGGAAGGCCCATTTTTCGGAAGGGAAAACTTGCTTCAAAGGTGAATTGTTCATTTAAACTTTCTGGCCAACTTTTTATGCCTTAAAAAAAAATAATTATAGTTTACAGCAGGGATGTATAGCCAGGGGGAGCAATGGGGGTGACTGCCTCCCCAACCTTGGGTGCCAGAAAACAGGGAGAAGAATATGAGAAAAGTGACGTTTATAGGCTCTATTTTGAGATTTTGGGCCTAGAAGCCGGTCCCTTCCACTGTCCTGGTTATGAGTAGATACATTTACTATACAGCAGTTACCGTTAGTGATCTTAGAAATGGGATAGAACAGAAGCATTTCGCCCTTTAATTAAACTCAATTGGACAATAAATCTGATGAAAGTGCAGTGCAGGAGAGTACAGAAGATATGCACCCTTCAATTATAACTAAACTAGACTAAAAGTCTGATGGAAGTGCAGCTGCATACATTGTTACAAACATGTCTGTACATTCGTGGAAGAAAACAACTAAATTGGTATAAAATAAATGATGGTACTATCATGTAGAAAAATGGCAGACTGTGGGTTTTCCAGTGGTTTAAAAGGCTAAACAATTTTTATATTTATTCTTGAACAGCGAGCCATGATGAGAAGTTGGCATCAATCCTGCGTATGGTAGACCTGGGCCCCGTAACTCAACGGAAACTGACATCAGAAAAATTTCATAACAATTTTTTTTACATTTTCGGCATGTGAATTGTCCATTTTCCCTGTGCATTTTCGACTCACCGGTTTCAAAGCGACCACACAGTCGGGCATTACTAATATGTAGCTGCCGTCACTGTCCCTGTGTTTTTACTTTATCTTTTACACTCTAAGAAAGAGTAACGTTACTATATTTTATTATTGTATGACATTTTATTACGAAGTTCTTCAAAATTGATTAACTTTCGATATATGCTATGCATTGTAACACGTAAGCTAGACCACCTCAAATACAGTGTATGAACATGTGCATATAGATAGTAGCCTATACCCTAACTTATACATACTCTTGTGTGTATCCTATATTTGAGTTGGTCTTAATGAAGTTTAAACCAGAAAACCCGCCATTAATCAGCAACGGGGCCGATTATCGGTACTAATCGGTACTTACCAATTATTCAATAATCGGTCAGGCGGTAGTATTTCTATTCCTACTCTTAATTTTTGGGGGCAATCTCAAAGTCATATCCTCCCTTAATTTCCTCAGGTTGATCGGGGTCCTGAACGAGAAGCAGTCGTACGTCCACGTGGCCTGCATCAGCGGGATGCCCGGAGCCGGGAAGACCCGACTGGCCTACGAGGCCTGCTATGGGCTCATGCAGTTCCACCAGTTGATATCCGTCAACCTGCGGGAGATAACGACAGTGGAAGCGGCCTTCTTTGCGATCATGCACCGGCTGGACGTGGAGAGCACGACCTACGAACCCGAAGTCCTCTTCAGCTTAGTAAGGAATTTCAGGCCTACTAAAGCAGGTTAGCTATGGTACCGGTCGGTGTATATGTTTATGCAGTTTATGCAAAGTCTGTTTTCTTCGAAGACAGTTTTGCGCTTCTATCTTTTCATTTCTGACGATTATTGCAAATAAATATTTTGTTGTTGTTATATATCTTTCAAAACAACAGTCTCTGACAGGACTGTGCAGTACGTAACGGGACGTTGAAATTTTAGAAAGTGCATAGGTGCGCCACTGAACGTGTCTGCTGTATCTCATCCAGACGAAAATGGCTGAGACGGTCAAAGTTACCGTCTTTTAACTCATAGAAGATTGCGAGGGCGACGTGATAGGTCATTCGTGTTATTGTAACGACAAAGAGGTCACAAATACTACGATAGATTTTAGTGGGAGGGGTGGGGCTTCAAGGGGGGCCATCATTGTAAGCAACATCGTTAAAGTTTGATTTGAGGGGAACTTCTTCATTCAGGACATGGGGGTTGCTGATGTCTGGAAACGGCATACCTAAAGCCGTTAATTGTCGGATGCCAATAATGCGTGTCATGTTCCAAAGGAGACTGGATTTAGGTTTTTGGACTGTTGACTGAAATATGACCACTTGGCTGATTGCCACCTTCCTACCGGTTACATCAGAGACGACCTCCAGGTGAATGACAACGATGTGGAAGTAGAGGATTATTCAGCCTGCAGCCCTAATTTATCATATCATAACGGCTGGCACGTTAGCACATTAGTACGTACGTGCGTGCGTCATGAGTACCTCTTTACTTTTCATCATTCTTGGTGGCGTTATTGTGCCCTTTCGTTGTTTAACACACAGAGGGCGCCATACTACTCTTGGATAGTGCCGATTACCTCCTCGACCCCGGTACCAGAGAGAAACCCAACATCAACTGCGAACCATTCATCGATTTAATCAGACAGGCTATAAACCTGAGGAACCCGGAACTCAAAATAGTCATCACGTCGCGCGCAGGCCTAGAGAACAGCGGCCTCAACCCAAGGAAGGTTTGTTTCAAACTATTCTTAATTTTCATCTCTTGGTTGGGTGTTTAAAATTTAAACTTGTGTAATCATAACTTGCAGCGTAGAAAACGAATATTTTTTGAGTCTTTTGAAGCATTCTGTAGACTTTACAACGTGAGTGACTGCTGACATTGTTCATAAACATCATACCATTTATGAATCAGGATCAAAACTTTCACACTTCTTGTCTCAAGTACTACTTTACTATAACTAATTTATAGCATCCTAATAGACAGACCCAAAACAAATTGAGAGTTTAACATAAAAAATTTAATTTATGGAGTTGCTCGCAATAGGGCAGTTTGAAGTTTCCATAGAGAACTAATGGCTACCATGGAAATGATATACTATTGGGTTTTTTTTTGGCCTCACAGGTAACTTGTTTCTCCTTGGAAGGAGATAACGAGTTGGACGTGGAGGATGGCGTGAAGATGATGCAGTATCACGCGGGCAAGACTGAGATGGACCGAGACACTTGCGAGGGACTCGTCAGATTCTGCGGAAAGATCCCCCTGGCGATAAGGGTCCTCGGCAGCCGATTTCAGGATGGCAACATCAAGCCGAAAGACCTGCTAAAGTATTTACAGAAAACCAAGAGTAAAGGAAAGGGAATCATACATAGCTTGACCCATCTCAACCTGGCAGCCTCGGATCAACTCAGCGTTTGCCTGGAGAGCTCCATTCGGGCCCTTCCGGAGAGCCATAAAAATCATTTGATCAAGCTGGCCGTGATCCCGGGCACCTTCTCTCTCAAGGCGGCGAGGGATATCCTAGACTTCAAGAAACAGGCCAAGATCGACCTTCAGTTGGACCTGCAGGCCATCATGTACCGGAGCCTGCTGGAGAGCGACAGGAACGAAGCCCAGGGCCCGAAGGACCTCGAGGAAGGGGACGTCAGGTACAGCATGCACCTGCTGTTGAGGTCCTTCATCCAACAACTGGTCCAGGGAAATCCGGAAGAGGGCAAGGTGTACCGAGAGGCGGAAAAGAAGTTCATCGCTCACTATGGCGGGAAGCTGCGCAAGATCTGTCGCATGATGGAGAAGGACTATGTGGCGGCGCTCAGCAAGAGGGACGCGGACCATGCCAACTTCCAGGAAGTCCTGATGCTGCTAAAGTCTTCAACTCAGTACGATTCGCCGGAAGTCATAAAGTGGCTCAATATGGCCGTGAACCACCTGATGGTCCCAAAGCAACGGAGAGCCTTCTTTCAGAAGAGGGCTGAGATCATGAAGGCGAAGAAGAACATGCATTCTTACGCTGATTACAAGTGTCACGAGGTCTACCAGCTGCTGCTTGCCGGAGAACCGGCCGAGCCACTGCTCAAATCCCTGACCGAGGCGGAGAACATTCTCCGAAACCTCCCCGACAGACGGTCGGAGGAAGCCCAACTCAGCTTTGCCCACTGTTACCAGGTTCGAGCGGACGTCCTAGTCGGCCAAGGCCGTTTGGCGGAGATAAACCGTAGAAAATTCGCCCAGGACGCCAGGCCCTACTTGGAAGATGCCCTGAAGATTCGCAGGAAGTACCTGGGCGAGCATTTCCTGACGGCCCGCACGTTACTCTCCATCGGGACGGCGTGGCAGACGATCGGCGTCATCGACCCGGGCTCCCATTTCACGTACGTCCACAACGACATGGTGAAAGCTCTGGATTTTTACCAGGAGGCCCTGGACATGGTGAAGACGATCGCGGGCTCGCTGAGGCACATGGAAATGCCGAACATCCTGGTCAGCATGGGAGCGTGCATGCACGAGCTGGGGCGGCACGAGAAGGCCGTCGAGCTGTACCGGGAGGCACTCACCCTCGAGGAGGCCCTGGGGGTGAGCGGGACGGAGAAGACGTGCCTTCTGTTGAAGAACATGGCCATGTCTTACTACACTATGGAACGGTGAGTTGAAAAGTAGTGAACTCTGTGCGTGTTTAAGATGGCCGTAACCATGGCAGTGTATTTGAATGGTGAAAGAAACGTTGCATTGTAGACGTTTGGCGATGCGATCGATGGTGAGTTTGTATGGAAAGTCGATGTCATGTTTATTTTGTTGGATCGAGCTCCGAGTAAAATGCGAACAAACCTTACTGCCGCCTAACTGTATCTCTTTTTTCTTTTTTTCTGGTGCAAATGTTACACATGGGAATTGTTTGCCCTGCTTTGTAGAAAACTTTTCAAGAGATCAAAATATAGCAATGCACTTCTTGCTCTTTCAAACTGCCCTCCTTTGTCCTAATATCGTACAAACTACGATACGACGAAAAAGATCGTGAAGGATATCCACTTCAAATATAGGATACTACATACATGACTATGTTAGGCTAGTATCTACATGTGTGCATACACTATATTTGAGGTGGTCTTACATGAAGTACACCATAATGAATAGGATGGTTGATATTTGGAATGATTACCAAAAGTAGACGTCGATGTAATGCGTTGATAATCTTTGAAAGGAGACTGGATAGGTTTTTGGAGTGCCTGATTACCACTTTCATACCCGTCACATCAGAGACAATTTTCAGGTGGATGAGAGCGATGTGGAAAGAGAGGTTCAAGCAGCCTACGTTCGTAATTTTTCATATCATATGTCGTAATGGCTGGCATGATAGCATCAGTATGTATGTGCCTCATGAGTACTTTTATAGGGGAGTTGCACTACATATACTCACAAACCTCTGCACTACAGTCCTTAGCCTAACCTAACCTAGTCCTAAGAATAGTACTGTAGACTACGATATATGCTTCACGTCAGTCCACTTAGACTATAGGATACATTCATGAGAGTGTACAAGTTAGGGGATAGGCTCATATCTGTGACATACACATGTACTTCCATTATATTTGAGGTGTCTTACATGAAGCAAAATACCTCAAATAAAGGTTACATACATAGGTATGTATAAGTTAGGGGATAGGCTAGTATATGTAGATACTAGCCTATCCCCGAGTATACATACACGATAATTGCTCCTGCCGAGTATTTGTCTTATATACGACTGGTTTTCATCTTACAGCTACGAGGATGCCCTGAAACTCGCTTCGAGAGCCATGGAGGGACGTAAAGCTCTCCTGGAGACCCACCAGCAGACGGCAAGAGCTATTTACTTTGTCGGTTTGATCAACATGATACTGAAGAACTACAAGGAGGCTCGCAGGTACTTTGACGAGGCTCTGGTGATGGAAGAGGATCTCTGGTGCCAGGGAAAGCAGCACAGTGAAGACTGGACTCGGCTGAAGGAGAGGTTTGAAATGCTCCTGGAGATTCAGAACAAGCAGAGAGCTCTGAGGAAGTACAGACGACGGTTCTTGGTGAGAATATTGCAGTTGGACAGAATGTATCTGAAAACCGGGGCCTTTAATATGGTATAAATTTGTCGGTTGCGGTCAACAGGTCAAAGTCTGAAAACGTTGTAAACGTGAAAGTACAGCTTTGTCAACTTTAAAGGTGGCAGAATGGTGGTCCACCTTAGCAAGTACAAGAACCATAGTGTGTTTTGTGGAGGTCAATTGAGGTCAAAATATGAAAACTTCATGTAATTATACCTCCAAAACTACAGCTTGGGCAATCTTCATTTTTGGTATATAGGTCAAGAATTCTTTTGTTTTTAAGATCAAAGGACATTTGAGGTCAACAAGACGTCAAAGTCCCTTACATTTTAGTACGAAGATCCACCTTGTGAGCACAAAAACCGTATTGTTTTTAAGTAGGGTCTATTGAGGTAAAAGCTGGTGAACCTTGCGAATAGGATTACTCAAAAATTTATCTTGGTCAATCTTAACATTTGGTACATATGTGCACATTGGTTAGTTAGTACACATATCCTGTAGTTTGGTGGAGGTCAAAGGTAAACATAAGTCAAAGTCAGAAACTTTCTAACACGATAACTCAAAATTATAGCTTGGTCAAGCTTCATACTTGGTATGTAGGTCCACCTCAGTGGTTACAAGTATGCTATTGTGTTTGGTATAGGTTAAAGACCATTTGAGGTCGACAGATCAATGTTCAGTGGTTAAAGCACATGACCCCTTCAAGGCTTCATATTGGATCGGTGTGCCTTAATTCATAATGGTGTGATGAAATATATCAATTAATTATTCACCTCACAACATATAGGTAACAGTCAAATTATTGAAAACCTATTGAGGTCAATGGGCAAAGAACACTTACATGCATTGCCTTCACTGTTACATTAAAGTTCCTTTATGAGGAATTGACTTTTTATGGTTCTATCCTGGTTTTAGGAATCCGAAAGCCATGATAACCAAGCAGAGCGTAACCCCGAGGATGACAGAAGTGGAGAGGAAGAGAGTGATTTTTCATCGTCATCTTCTGGTAAATTTACAGAAGTGGTTTGCGAAATGTGTGCATTAATGAAATAATGGAAATTGGACGTTAATTTTCCCTTCTTCCAAAAGGACCGAGGGGGAAGAATTCCAGTCTTTCGATAAACAATTTACCACTGGTTACTATTTTGGGGAAAACCTACATTTTCACAGTGCAGATTTTTTTTCCTCATCCGAGTCCGGCGAAGCTTGTCCAAGTTGGTTTCTCCGTCCACAGTAAATCATGACATTTATGCATAGTAGTAGTAGAGGTAGTAGTGGCTTTTTAAACTGCTCCTACAAGTCTAGCTATCTGTGGGAAAGGTACGGAGTATACAGTTTTAGTAAGCGAGGCCTCTCCAGGGGGTTTGCTCGTAGTTTTCGTCAGGCATTGACGCGATGGCTCAGATCAATAGACGTTTTACTCTTCTCTGATGAGCTTCCATGCGGCGTTAGACCGATGTAACCTCCATCCGAAATATTTTACCATGGTGAAGCTTTTGAATGAGGCTACTTAGGAGAAAACTCTAATCTTGATCGACGACGCGATAAACCACATAATTTTTTTTTTATTAATCAGAAGACGACCCCTCGGGAAGGAAGCGAAAATCGTCGTCGTCCGCATCATCGTTGCATTCCTCCGACGAGAAGACCGCCAGGCTGGGTAGCGACGATGATTGCCGTAAGTCGAAGTCGATTCTTGAATTGAAAAACCAGGGCAAGCTCTTCGAAAAGCATGTTTGAAAAAATAAATTTGGCCCATTTTTCCTTCCTGGTTCCAAAGGTAGGTTACGCGAGCCATGGGGGGCGAAATTTGTACGTTGGGTTAATGGGACCATGGTATCTCTTCTATTATTTCTATATTTTTACTGCACCGCCGCATTACGAAAGCAATCCATTGAACTACTACTGTCAGTGCTGTCTTCCAATAGAACGATTGCTGCACGGTTAGTTTTACTAATTGATATTGAAGGTCTCAATCGATCATTCAAAGGATTGATTGTTGTTAATTTTTTCATGAAATGGTGACTCCCCCAATTATACCAACCAAGCGATATTTCTGTTAATATTAGGCATATATTGCTGAACATCCCATACATGATAAAACTGTGCCCTTTACAAGCCTGGGTGGTAGGGTACACAAAAATAAGCACAAAATCGACAAGAGATAAGAGGCTAAATGTTGTCATATGTATGTTGTGGTAGGCTAAATGTTGTCATATGTATGTTGTGGTAGGCTAAACACTGCATTCTCCAAAGAAAGTTCAGGAATGTTTCTGCTTCTATGTAAGTTGATTACACCGTGTCTGTGCAACTGATCTTTGTAGCCGACGAAGCCAAATTATCCAAGACATTGCAGAAACAATCGATCGGCGATTGTAATGTAGGCCCACCACCCGTGTCAGACGTCCTTCCCGAGGGGGAAGGGGAGTTTGCCGGGGGATACACTGCTCCTGGGGTGGATGTTCAGTTCATCCGGTACAGTGACCCCGATTATGACGATCACGACTCCATCGAAGAGTGTTACGGTATCGACCCCAGGAGAGGCGAGTGGGAGCCCAAGAAAAACAAGAAGAAAACTAAAAAAGGTTTTTTATTCTTTGTCCTACAACACTCTCAATTGTTAACTAAAGTTTCGGGCTGGTGATATTTCCTCCGCTAACTGCGTTCATTTACGGGCTGGTGATATTTCCTCATTGCTGTGCTAACTGCGTTCATTTACGGGC
>JAODAG010332160.1:0-10742 GCA_027574785.1 Orphnurgus asper
AAGTTATTGCGACACTAAGAACCCATTAAATCCACCCGAAAATCCACCAAGGAAGACTTCACCCACCACTGCAAAGCTGATTGAACAAGTCACGCCTGGGGATCGAACCGGCAACCTTTGGGCAAATCAGCGAACACTCAAACCGCTACGCCACACTCTCACTCACTTTAGGTGTTAATTAGTTAATTAAAGAAGTTAAATACGTGTTTCTTTTTCTTATTTTAATTTTGCAGCAATACAGGCGTGGATAATTTCAGCTCCCCAGCATTGAGATTATGGATTCACCTATTCACCATATGAAGGATAAAACCCATGGTAAGTCTGAAAACACAAATTCACCCGTTCATGTTCAGAGGAGTGACGTACCATCCCAACTTTCCAACGGTTGCAGGTATAGTTTGGCATAGTGGCTTTGGTTCGTCAATTCATTTGATCCCATCAAAATAGGCCAATATTTAGCTATATCGACAAAAGTATCTTCCAATCCCCTGATATTTCTAGATGTGACCCGTTTGATATGTGTTATAGTATTCCACAGCCTAATATGACTGCCGTAGCCTATAAAATGACGTCATAGCCTAAAATGACTGCCATAGCATTTATAGCCTAACATGACTGCCATAGCCTAACATAACTGACGTACCTACTTATTTTCAATGCTCTGGAAGTTGAACAAACAGCACATCCGCACATTGTTCATTGCTAAGCAAAAATGTAATTAGGCGTTCCCTGAAACGTCTGAACGAATGGCAGTTTACCACGCACCGAAACAAAAACGGAAGACGATGGTTTGAAATTTAAACTGTTCGAAGCTTACAACTGAACTTTCAAACTTCCGCGGCTGTTAATTGTATAAAACAACATATATTTATATGAATTTGAATCAATGAAGAATGTATAGAAATATGTATTTCCCTCATCTTACGGTTTGTTAACTTTTGTTCAATAAGTACGTTGTTACATGGGAGAAAACTTACAGCCATAAATGTTAGTTTTGCAGTTTTGGTCCGCACCTACTTTTTAATTACAAAAACATCATTTGTTTTGTTTAATTTATTTTCATACGTATTTGTCAAAGTGATCACCCACAGATTATAACAATAATTCCACTATATGATAATATGAACAAAACATTATTCTACACCCACCCAACACCTTTTCTAATGCCTAATAATATTTATATTTATGTGCCCTTCACTGAAAACTCATTTATGCACACCTCAGACCTCATTGCTATTCTCCTCGACTTATAAACTGGGTAAATGCTTCTCAATACTATTAGAATCAATATAGCCACATCATATACACCTAACAGGTGCGGTGATTCGATCTCAGATGCAGCATGCTGCACTTTTTCCCACTAGAATGACCCGAGCTAGCACAATGTTCTCCCCATGTTTTGCAGCACATGATACAGAATACACGTCCACGGTCCACGGTAACTCCGAACATTGTCGTCAAATTATTGTTCGGGGTAATTAATATTTGGGCACTTACATTTCAATGTTATTGTGAACTTTCGATTGTTAGGACCACATTGGTCGCGATAGCTGAATTTAACTATACTTCTGAGCCAAATTCAAATGAGTTGAGATCGACAAAAGTAGCATCTTGATTTTTTGGCAGGATTATTTCTCCAAAATATCGTATAACGGTCTGCCATGGAGTAGATACTGTTACTGGCACATCGACCATACACGATGAAAAAGCCAGATGAAACTTGCATCGGTCGACCGATATTCGTGAGAAGGAATAAAGGGGGGGGGAAGGTTTTAATGCTGAATTTGTAGATGGCTAAACTGTGTCTGAAATAGAAAAAAAAATTAACAACAAAATACAGATGTCCATCTTGATGTTTATAGTCCTGACGTAATGGGATGTTGTGGTCGTCTATTTAGAGACGTGTATCCAAGCTTAGGGAGCGTGGAGCAAAGGGTACGTGTGATCGCCACTTATTGACAGATTATTATACTCTGAGACGATCGACTTCCATTCGCTAAATTTGTCGTCGTTTCACAAATTTGCGGATGTGCTCCTCGACGTCCTGCGAGAAAATGAGAATTGATTCTTGATTTCCCCCGGCAACCTATATTTCGAAGTTGTGGACATCTGCACAGGCTGCCATCTATGAAGCAGGACAATTCATGAACAGCTTTAATAAAAGTCTTACCTTTTCGATCAATATCGAGTTACAAGGAAGGTATATGCATGTCCCCATCCAATGGATGTGAGTGTACTACTTTTCCAAAGATCGAAGGAACCTGTTCATCACCACTGCAGATGTTCTGAAATGTGGTACCAACGAACCTGTTCAATTAACCCAATTACTAAACACCGTGGTTATGACTTTACCACTGCAAAGTAGTTGTGCTGAACAAGTCATGCCTGGGTATTGAACCGGCGACCTTTGGGCTAAGAAGTGGATACTCAAACCGCTACGCCACACTCTCACCTTATTAATTATAGCCCAGCATATATTTATAAGACTTTTAGATGGGACATTTACGTTTACTATAGTATTCAACTATTCCATATGTTTTTTCATAGAAGCTACTCATAATATTTTGTTGACTTTAGTCTAGATATTCAACTATATAATTTAGAAAAGCTACAATGGAATTTGCATGATTTGAGATGTTATGCTTGGTTACACTCTTGTGGTCGTGACTGCAACCACAAAACAATGTTGCTGCAGGGTCTCAACGATGTACTGTATTGCTGTAGATGCAGTGTAAACCTTGTATTTGATATCGTCGTAACCAGAATTCCCACCCTCCCTTAAGTTTTACATACCATAGGAATCATAAAGCATTTTTCAATTCTGGTTACGTCTTCCAAAACAAATGTATATAATACGGAAATCACAATGCACTTTGCATATATCTTGTTATCAGATCTGATCTCTGAATTGGTAATTGGCACATTACAATCAAGAAAGTACATATATATGGTTTTAAACAAATTATCGCAGGTCGGTATTTATGTAAGTTCTGATTATGTTTAAAATTTGTTTCACATATTATCATTTTGATTTCTCTTTGCGACTTTTTTTTATTACTGTATATACTTAATTTGTTCATGAGGTGTCGGCCTTCAAACGCCAGATATCTGCCTCTCGGACATTTGAGGTCTGCAACGCTGGCAAACTGAATTAAGATACAGAATGTAGGATATATCTCACAACGTTGTTAGCCATGGTAACCACACAACTGAATTAGGTCACAAGATGCATGGTCAATGTAATTACAAACAGCTTCAAATCTCATTGTAATTGTAATTGTAAATGTAATTAATTGGATCTAATTTCCCCCCAAACATGGTATGATTGTGTGAAGACTGAAAGTAAGCTTTAAAATGCACCCTGATAGTGCTTTAAAAATATGAAGTGAAATTTGTGGATGTAAATTAAAGTCCGCGTCCAGTTTCTATACGCCGCTAAGGCAATTATGTATATGTTACGTTAACGAGGAAGTTGTTAATGCCTCGCTCATCGAGCTAGCTGTACACTGTTTCTTGGATATTTGAGTTGATTTGTTGGTTTATTCCAGAGCTATTTGATAATGATGATTCAGACTCTGGATATGCCAACAGCGTCACGTCGCCACCTCCATCGTTCAAGTTAGCGTCCTGCGGTACATCTGTGGACGCCGACCCGGCAAACATTAAGCCCACCCTCTCTAACAGCAACATCGAGCCAACGGGGGCGACATGCGACTCGGAAGAAGGTGGTATGAGCGACAGTCAATTAGCAGCGGATGGGATATCAGAGGACGCCTCCAATCCTAACATTCGGAGACCTCCGTGCGAGGAGGAGGGGGAGGAGGAGGATGATGATGATGATGATGATGGGAACTGTCTTGTATCGGGTGAAATCAGCATCGAAGTTGCTGGTGCTAGAGTCTTGTTGCCCTCTCCTTCAAAGTTATTTCAACACGTAACAAGTAGAGAGTCTGGGGAGACTGCGGGCAGAGACGGCAACTCGCTTGAAGGCCTCGCGTTACGAGTTAATCTGTCTGGATTGGAAGCATCAAAAACGTCTCCTCCTTTACCCCGACCTAAAGTAGATAGTTGGCAGCAAGGGAGAGTAGGACCATATGAGAGCTTCGTTCCCCCATCAGTCCAATTACGAGCTGATCTCTCCGGAGTGCAAGATTCGGAGAGTGCTACTACTTCACTCCATCAGAGACTCGAAAGAGAGGCGGGTAATTGGCAGCAAGGGGGAGTACGACCATTTGAGAGGTCCACTTCCCCATCAGCCCTATTACGAGCAAAACTTTGTGCTCTGCGAGATTCAGAAAGTGCCAATGCTTCACTCCAAGGTGCAGAAAGTGCCAACGCTTCACTCCAAGGTGCAGAAAGTGCTAATGCTTCGCAGGTAGGTTGGCAGCAAGAGAGAGTGGGATCATTCGAGAGTTTGATTTCAGAGAGTTCTACAGCTTCGCTCCAATCGAGGAGGGGAGCAGGATCATTTGAGAGTTTCGCAGCGCCGTCACAACTGGTATCCAACACGGACGACGACGACGATGATAGCCAGGACGACTTTGCGGCTGTGGCACGTTCGCGAGACAATGACGGAGGTCGGGAGAGACCTACGACTCAGCAAGGGGACGATCCGTCATCGCCCTGCTTAGATAGAGATGGCAACATGGGAGGGAAGTACAAATTGGCTGCAGTCGTCGGGCCGTGCGATACGTCGAAACTACCTTCACAACCTAGAAAGTTCACGGAGATGACAGAACGACCACACCCGGACGTAGAGTTTGGCGCTAACTCCAGCGAAGATGCCGATCGTTCTACGGGTCAGGAGGACGAACAAAGTGTCCGAAGAAAAGAGTTGAATGTGAGTCGACTGGCCGCCCAGCCTCCCTTCTCTGAATGTGCGACAGACTCTAATCTGCTCCTCCGGAGGTTGCAGCGTCTGAATGTCGAGGCTGCCGATGGGGTGGGTTCTTTCGAATGCTTTACAACGCCGTCCAACCTTTTCAAGTCAAAATACCCCAGCTTTGTCTCTGCAATGAAATCCGCGGACCCACATGGGAACGGCGGCCATTTCGACGCAACTGGATATAAATCAAGTGCGGATCAGTTCAACATTGAAGAGTGCCCCTCCCAGCTGCTGAAACTAAAGACGGAACTGACGGTCGATGCAAGGATCGCAAATGCGAATTCTTCGCGGCGACCTGTAGACGAACTTTTACCTTCAAGCAGGAGTAGGGACTCGCTGACGAAGGATGGACAAGGAACGGATGAAGCTTGCGGTGGCGTGAGAGAAATCGAGGTAGAGGACATCGAGATAGGCCTCTTTGAAGATGCCCCGTCAGATGAAGATGAAGTACGCACAAACTATTTCGACGCGGAGGAGCCATTCGCAGGCGGCCCCCCGGAGCCATCGATGTCTCTCAGAGACGGCATGCGCACCGTGGTGAGGAAGAAGAGACCCGTCCGTCGAACTGCATTGAAGGTGGTGTCATTCCCGCTGATGTACCCGCAGCACGAGATGCTGTGCTGCGATAGCGATGCTATAATGTGCGAGTGTTCTGAGCATTTGCTCAGTCGTGACTCCGATCCGATCGAAGAGGAGAGCGAAGAAGAGGTCGCAAGCGTAGATCCGTCCCTGGCCTCCGAGAACGCTCGCTCCTGGTCCGACGCCACTTGGAGGTCTCTGGAGATGGTATCGGAGAGGCAGGAGAAGGCAGTGGCTGATAAGTGGGTGAGTTGATCCTAACGCTCCGAATTTTATGCTGATTCGATTCCCTTCGATGTTTCTTTGTTCAATTAATGTTTTTTTGTTTTGTCACTGTGTCCATCATCATAAGGTGTGTTAAAATAAATCGCCAAGGGTTTTGAAATTCCAAAGCTATCCACTAGTGGCTGGTATTCAAAGCAGCCTTCATACATGACAGCTACTAAAGTTGATAAGTTATAACTTTGGTGGAAAAGTGTTTAAAATAAAATTGTCTAGTTTTGAAATTTCAAAGCTAACCACTGTCCGAATAAAATTGAAAACCGTTGCTGTCAGTTAAATGAACATCTTTCATAAGTACGGCAATATCGACAATTTAAACTTTGAAGAAAAATGTTTAAAATAAATCAGCAAGTTTTGAATTCCAAAGCTAACCACTCACTATTGAATAATTACAAAAGTTCTGTACATGAACAATGTCATTCATGACAGTATAACTTAAGTTGATACTTTATAACTTTTTTCATGGGCAATATCCCAGTGGCCCAACTGGGCCGAAGAATTCGGCAAGGCTCGGCAATTTGTAGTCGCGGGAGTGTACGTTGCAGTTTGAAAGTCCGAAATGGGGACTGTGAAAGGCTGACCCATCCCTATTCCTTGGGCTCAGTATATACATGTCATGAGAGTGCATGGCATCACCCAGGATGCAATATGTCTGGGATTTAAGCCAGAGGCTATAGTAACACAATATTCTGAGTATGCAGGGATGCCACACAGGCAGGTTTAAGCAATTAGTAAGACTTGGGTTCAAGGGTAGCGTGCTGTAAAATGGAAATTTGCAAAGATCGAGTGGTATATATATATATCGGCCTTTCACCAAAGTTTTTCTGAATCTTGTCGGCGTAATAGCAAACGCCATGGACCGCACGATTCCTCGATGAGCTTATCCGCGACTCTTGAAAAGAAAAACGAAAATCTCTACTTTGGTTAATTTTATATTAAAGTTACAATGTTTGGCCCACCGAATATGTGAATTGAAAGTCACCTGATCATCCATTTAGTAGTATCACCATAATTATACTGTACCTTATCATTTTCAAAAGGTCTGTCTGGATTGGTACGTGCATGATGGGTATTAATTATTCTGAATGTTTTCAGACTTTTATGGGGAACAAAATATTGGAATCGTCATGATTATATTTAATTGATCTGTGCTTTCCAACAGCTTCATCACCTTCGCAAGAAAATGGAGGAAGAGAAGGCCGGCATAGTTGAGATGCATCACAGGTAAGAAAAAGAGATCAATATCTGGGAGGGGGGGGGAAATTAATTATATCAGTGCTCAGTTTGGAGTATTTAAAACAATACTTTTGCACAGAGATATTGATGCTGCAATTAAACATGAATTTCTTTATTTAACTGTTTAGTACTCATTTGGTTACATTTTGAGCTCCCATCTTGAAAGATGAATTATAGGCCTCTAATGTTAATAATAAACAAATCATTATTTATCACGACCAAACCAAATAATAAAAAAAAAAAATCATTATTTACACCAATAATAAAAAGTTGTGGATAATATATATATAGGCAAGATTGGGGGATAATTATATTCTATTAGCAGTATACTATCACATACTATGCTCACCATACTCTATGTAGAATTTTGTAGTATATTGGATGCCCATAATACAGCAAGGAAACTTCAATTTCTCTGGAAAAATTAGGTTTATGATGGCGAATGACAATATTCAAATATTTGGCATTTTGGTTATACTTCTAGATCACATAATATTATTATAATGATGTCTATTTGTTTATGTATGAACCGTTGTGTACGGACATGTCACTAAATCCCCGGACTTCTGCCCTGACCAGCTATACAGCCCATTACTTGCGAGGTTTGTACAGAGCGAGGCTGTCTTTCATGAAGTACATAACTAAAATGCTAACTTGAAAATATGTAAAGGACAGGAAATAGAAACGCATTCTGTAGACTGCTTGGAAGCAATTAAAAGTACGTATTGCGATGACATAAGGATCTATGTGGTACATCTTTACATTTGCTGGTTTATTTTATTTTGCAGGCTTCTAAACCAATTGTCCGAAGAAAGACTGGAGGCCGAGACCAAAATACAAAAAAGGGAAGAGGAAATAGACATCTTGAGAGAAGAAGTCCGGAGAAAGAATGGCGAGTTAAAAACAAACATGCTGGTTTCAAAATCATCATGTGTTCAAATTATAATCTCTGCATGCTGTCAGAAATATCTGCGAAACATTTGTACTTTTGTTTAAGAAAAAAAATTGCTTTTTATAATTAGCTAAAATATTCTTCCATTTAATAATCAGCGAAAATTATTTTGTTAAAACCGTTTGTTCTAATAGTTATTTAGTTGCTTACTTTCATTAGCTTTGTGCCAACAAATATAAGGCTCTAATTATTCTTTGTAATGGTATATAACTTTGAATACCTTATGTCTGTATCTAATTAAAAATATAGCTACGACCTAGAACCATAGGTCTCGGAACCTAGGCCTACTGCTCTGTTGAGAAAAACTCCAATAAACTTTTTTTTCAATACACACAATTTTTTAGTCTTCCTGACATAGTAGCTGATTATTTTCTGTTCTGTGTTTTTATTTCCATGAGCAATGAACCACATCTTTCCCACTAATATCATGGTTTTTCTTTCACCCAAGCCATTTCCAACACATACTACCACTACATGACTACAAACACTATAGGTCATGCAACATCCTACTGCTGGTTCTAAGGCTAAGAGTAGAGTAAAATGTGCCTGGGCTATAGCCTATAGGCCTATCCAATTTGGTAATTTTCCTTAACTTGTCTATAGTTTTGATTCCCGAGTCTGAATTTTACTCTTGAAAGTATACCGCCGTTAATTATTCTGGAACGATTCCTTGAGAGTTGTAGTATCTTTTCAGAAGCCATTTTCAATCTTGAATATCTCAGAGATAATTAAATGTTTACCACATATTGCATGATTGGTATCAAGTATTGCAGAATTGTGTTCAATTAATTCTGACGACTTCAGGTATTGCACGGTTGCAATGCACAGACACGTAATAAGTAAACTTTCCTCTGAGGCAGATAAATCTACCCGGAGCATATGTATTTTACATTGTTCTCTCTCAGCGAATATATAATTGCCCAGAGCACCCGGAATGCATGGTCATATTTATACGTTGAATTGTATTTTAAAGTGCATGTCGTTCTTGTTGTTAATCTAGAGAAACTGCCGATGACAGCCATGGACGAATACGCAACCTCTGGACAACTCCACGGCATGAATTCAAGACCATTGGCCGTAGAGCAGGAGGAAGTACACACTGTGACCTTTGAACTCAACTCCTATAAAACAAAATCCGATAGACTGTCGAATGGTGACCGTTCTGAGCAGAATGTAAATGTAAAGTGTACTACCTAATTTTCTTTTATTATCAAAGAAAATGCACTGCATTTGAAGTTTATTTTTCGAACTAAGATAATACAGAGTTCTTGTACCAAATAGTCCAGTATACTTGATCATATATATAGTACCCAACTTCCCGTTCCATGTGTCTGCTAATGTAAGCATGTGGTCATCCATATGGATTAATTAGGGCATGACGAATGTCTAAAATTGGCCTGAACCTACTTGTCAAATGCGGTCTAGGAGTGTTTATGAGGCCTGCTGATATTTTATTAAATTATACTAGCTTTGGGAATAGTAAATGGGTGTTTTTTTTAAAACAGGGCAATTAGGGCAACATACTTACAAACATATTTCTTCTCGTCGGTGGTCGTTTCACTTTACATATTACATTTATGTTACGTACTACATTTAGATTACGTATAAACGGTTTAGTTTTGTGGAAAAGTAGAGTATGTTGCACCAATTCAAGAAGAAAAATCTGTCATGGGCACAGGGCCGGCCAATTCATTGTAAGCCTAAGAGCATGCATTGCTTCCATTGGTTGCACCGCATTTGCCGGTCCACCTTCATACTGCCACGTGGGAATTGTGTGCCAGCTGTCATGCATGACTCTGCATTCTTGGAGACACCGGGTGGTGGCGGGGGTTATTGGAGGTATATAAGAGGTTATTGTGCATTGTATCAAAGCATGGTCTTCCGCATTAATGGCTTACCTTGTAAAATTTCACGTACACCCGGCACATTGCAAATCTGGCTGTGGTTGGGAGTACATGGGACGACTCGATGGCAATGGATGGCGTTGGTCTCCCGTGGCCGGTGCTTCGAGATGGGTGGCATCGCCGGAAGGTGATTTTGGAGGCAGTATAAACTGCACGGTGCATGGGTTAAAGTTATTTAAGCGCGGAATCTGTTTACTGCTGCTGCCATTCAACGGCAGAGTCGCCTACGAGGGGGGTTGGCCGATTAGTCCAATGGCCTGACGGCTCTATACCGTAATGTTCAAATGGCTCTATATGTAGGGAACGCCGTAAATATTTCTCGGGCCATTTTGACTCGAGAAGTTAAAAACGTTAGTCAGTACTGCTATGCTCGTTATGTAATCTTCTTGATAAACATGGAAACACGCTAGGGCTTTAAATGACAGAAGTCACCAATTGGCAATTACGTTGGGTGTTCCTTCAGTATATATATGCATGCATGGTCCTCAAGTATTTACCCTTTATATGCCAGAAGGCATATATATGCTTTGATGACAGTGTACTGGAATGTTTGTCCTTGGAACCAACAATCATCTTGAGTGATTACTCATTGGCAGGATTGTCTTTTAGCTGCATGCCACATGAGAGTAAAACAAATTTCATCCTCAGAATTCTGGTCCCCGTGGCAAGGCGAAAGACAAAACAGCTTGTGCAAAGGTTTTCATTGAGCTGGATGAAGACCAGAGCAAGTTCACCATCAACACAGAAGTGGACAAAGAGTTTATCTGTGGAGATGTCTCCAAGACAGATAAAGAGGTATATATATATATATATATAGGCATATATATATATATATATATAGGCATATATATATATATATATATACACATATATACACATATATACACATATATACACATATATA
>JAODAG010332171.1:0-10739 GCA_027574785.1 Orphnurgus asper
AATAATTAATAATAATTAATAATAATTAATAATAATTAATAATAATTAATAATAATTAATAATAATTAATAATAATTAATAATAATTTATAATAATTTATAATAATTTATAATAATTAATAATAATAATTAGTATCAATGTGTATACAGTAGAACATCAATCAACATGAAGCAGCTAGTAGTTTACACATACTGTATTACTGTACTGTGTGTATTTTCATAATGCATATTGATTCAAGCTCTGCTGATTGTCTATTTTACAGTATATTATACAGTATAGTACCAGCAAATGTTACGTATTCGAGTGTGTTGACTGAGGCGTGAAACTATATATATGGTGAATTTCAATGCAGCGAACAGTATGTTGTTCGTTTACAGTAAAAACAAGCAATAAGAATCGGGAGGGGGAGGGATGCATATTACATGAACATATGAGTGATAATCCAACCATACGTACAAATATTTCCACAAGCTATGTTTACACCACATTGTGTGGGACTCGTTGTGGCAAAAGCAATATTTTGTTACAGCTTCTCATCGCCAGCGTTGTAGGCACTTCTTTATCTACCTAGGTTTGGTCGACCTGTCAAGGTATTAGCTCTGTAATTCTGTAATCACATCCGTGGTGCGGGGTGGATCTATAGGGGTCCTGCAGCTGTGTATAAATGTATACGCGACTGAAGGTATAGCCTAACATAATGTTAACTTAATATATGAGTAGTAGTTGCACGAAAATAGGGGCAACGCTTAATTGTATACAATGTGTCTTCGATGAGCTCATCCTTCGACGACCCGCGGTTGACTTAGAGTGGTTATGAGGTTCGCTGTGAGAAATGGGGGGACGTTTAGTTCCCTGTTGGACACTAATTTTGCAGAAGGATCTCGTTACACTGGGTAGATACTGTATATGTATAATTAATTACTTATCTGCTGAGTGTGTTTCTTTTGCAGAAGGGCGGTCCATTTTACTTTAGCCGACCGGTCTCTATAAAGTCCAAACCTGTTTATGACTATACATATATACATCTGAGACTACCCGGTACGGCCAGGCCATCATTTTGAAAACATGGAAGAGCCAGAAATAATGGCTGACGAGGAGGAGGAGTCGCCTAGCCAGTCGCCAGATGAACTAGCCGCTTTATTGAAGCCGTCTGAAATGCAACAGAGTGCGAGCCCCATCATCTTGAGCAAGTAAGAAAAACATCATCTGAACAGATTGTTTTATGGCACTCTATATTGTGAGTTTTCTGAGTTTGTGGCACTACATTAGGTAGATATCTAAGCATACATGTAAGAGATGTCTACATATAGAGTGCTGACCGTAATGTCACCTAATCACTTCTTCTATAGAGATCTGGCAGAGGAGCCAGTTGGTTCACTGTACTGAAAGGAACCTAGTTTGGAAGGCCATTATAATTTCACGGCTTCAGAATTCTGTGAAAGTATCTTCCTTCTTCTTATATTTGGGAATGGGAATTAGGACACAATTAAGTTACATGTGTAGTGGTGCCTAGGCTCTGTAGCCTTTCATGCTATTGACATGCAGGTTAGTTTAGCATGGGCTTGGTGTTGGTTCTTACTGTGTAGACTGACCAGACTATAGGGTGTAACTATAGGCTTTATTTCTGCGGACCGGGGTTATTGGTTTGGGAGATACGTGACAATTTGAAATAACATTTTGTGTACAATCTACTGGATTGTTCTAAGAGTACTGAAATGTATTTTTGAAAGATGGCAGCTCTGCTGAATAACGACTTACACAAAGTCAACAAATTGCCATTTTTAGTTATTGCTCGACATCATCCAATCATCAATGGGCTAACTTACGAGCGTGATCGTTAATTGTTCATGTTTTTATTTCTCCTGTTTTAGCCAAGGTTTCTGGGTGACCTACACAGCCTTCCTGCTGTTTGGACTTTGTACAGTATTTCCCTGGAACGTTTTTATCACAGCCAAACCGGTAAGTGTTTCGTTCTTTCTTTTGCATGCTCCGATGGTTTATCGACGATGTACAGTACCGTTCCGTCCCAATTGACACTTGACTTCGTCCGCGACGAGTGCGACGGTTTGCCAATTATCGCCAATTAAAGCCAATTATCGGAAAATTAAAAAGGAAACAGAAGTTGCGTAAAACGACAAGAACAAATATCGGATGTCGCTCGAACGGTAAAATTGCGGAATTATAACAAAACTCAAATCCTAACGGAATTTGAACAATCACATGAATGGGAAAGGGGAAGGGATGAAGACACTGGGGTTTATTGAATGGAAACACAAAAGCCAAATGTCGGAAAATTATATGAAAACAGAAGTCGCGTAAAATAATCTTTGTAATGTATCTCTCTCCTGTGCAATTATGGCCGTAAGTGAACAAAGACCATTAACTCAGTACGTACGGACCATAAATGCCACCGGCCCAGACACCAGTAGCACTGTTTGGACTACTTTGACATGCATGGTGCAGCTTGTATTCGTGCGCGAGGTGGCATGTGAAATAACCATGTCTAATAATGTGCTAATTAATGCATTACACGTTTATGTGACACACATACTGTACTGTATATGTATAATCAAATGACATCGCCAACTGCTCACTAATAATAGTGCTCTTCGGTATTCCTTCTTTTGACGAATATAACTCTACTTCATGCAGTCCGCCTTGCATGATTCTTTATCTAAGCATTGCCTAGTATCGACTGTTTTCCTAAAAACGAACGCGCCGTCCTGCTATCGCTTAATCCTGTTTTGGTTTGGGGACAGTTCTTCATCCCTTCTGGGCAAGTCTCTGATGCTAATAATAGGGGACGGGTTTGGTCTGTATTGCGGTTAGTCAGAGGGGGAATATTTTGTGGGGACGAAGTTTGGGGACTGACTGGGACAGAATTGTTAACCATCTGCACGCCCTATTTCACTTGGAGATTTTCTGAGCACACCTAAATACCATTCCATGCCCACCCATGAATGCATTCCATGCCCATCCATGCACGCATGGATTGACAGTAGCCCTGTTAAACATCCACTGCATCACCAATACTTTACAACCAACTTGGCCTTCATTGGTTATAGATCATGGTAGTCACTTTTTTAATTGCCTTTCCTTGGCTTGCCCTCAGTGGGCAATTAGAAATATATGGTGGTATCTACTACAATCCTCCTGCTTACAGTGGTACCTGCAAATGATCAATGCTGCTAGCATCCCTCATCTACAGTACTAGGCAATAATCACAAAATTGAGGGTAGCGATCCAATGGTGACAATTTTTAGCCACGCTAATATAACTATTTCTTCACAAACTAATGCTCTCACAAGTACTACTTTAAGAAAGGGGGGGGCATATGTTTCAAGTGAGGTGAGCAGACTGCAGTGTGAGTGGGAACTGGGGAGAAATGATCAAGGGGGATGAAAGCAGATATAACCTTGCATGTCCTTGGCATGTTTATCCGATGGCAAACGAGTCAACTTGCAAGTTATGCAAACTGTGCGTATTCAGTGCAGGTAGGACATCAGATTCTCATGACCATGCAGTGCCCTACCTGCAGATTATGTTCTAGGAACAGTCCCTGGCAAGTCTGCTTTTGGCTCTACCAAAAAGTACTGGCTGGGTATATCAAGACTTTGATCTGGCAAAAAGCTTAGAGGAGATGCAACTCTTGCGGATCCTACCAGATTATCAGACCATCCTCCCAAACAGACCAGAGACGACCAGAAGATTGCAGCACCGGAGGAAATGCCATTGAGGGCTAAAGAGCAGAGTCCTCCAAACCCAAGGAGTGAGCTCCACGGGCCCTGACAACACTACACCAGGTCAATTCTGTAGTTCTGCATTGATGGCAGTAACAGCCAAAAGAGACAACATCCTCTCCACCATCCTATAGCCTTCTTCCAAGTCACAGGAGGGACTTCAAGAGTCCCTCCCCTGGGAGATTAACCTCTTCCATGGTCATGTCAAGGCAGACTTACAAGAAGATCAAGTCTGCAGTGTGAGGAGAATCTCTAAACTAAAATACCAGTTGAACATGATCCTCAAGGATAAAATCATCTAATGAGCCAAGGAGCTACCAACCTTGACATTCAAACCAACCATTGGAGGATTTTACGGGTTCCTCTAGGTTGCAGAAATATGCCCAACTGCCCACCAGACCAAACCTCCAGCTCCAGGAGAGCCTGGTGTGGCTCTTCCTATGGTCGACCCAACTTGAAGACTTTACTGTGGTGGCCATATGCCCCGGTTGAGGTGATCCCCGTCCTTGGGTGCCCCCCCCACCGTGTTGTATATTTGGAGGTCCGAGGAGGAGGCCGCTCTTTACCGGGTCCCCTCAACGATAATGGAGCAGTGCCAGCCACTCTGTGCAATGGTTGTGAAGGAGACGAAGCGTGCCAACGATAAAGCGTCATCAAAGTTGAAGCCCTTGCAACAAAACCCCAAAAATTCACTTCTCATTAATACTCCAAAATTGTATTTATTTATTTATTTATTTTTAAAATGGTCTGCTACTACAAATGGATTGAAGATTTAATAGCTTTCAAATGTTGGACCTCTTGACGCACCGAGAGGTACACACACCACTATCGTGTAGTCGTTTTTCATTCTTTGGGCCATTTATTAACGATCAATTACAAGAAGTAAGACTCCCATGCAAGTCATATCTTCGTGACATCGAAGCCACAATAAGCTGTAACGGTTGCTTTTTCACGTACGTTTCTCTCCAGTATTTCGATGAGAAATTGACGGTAATTAACGACACTGCCAACGTCACCTTGGAGTATCAGAACACCATAGAAGTCTTCTTCGGGATCGGTTCACAGGTCACCGCCCTCGTAGTTCAGCTGGTCATGACGTCTTTGTTGCACAGGTACGTATTGGGGTCTTGTTGTCGCATGTGCGTGGACAGAGGTGTAAAACCAGGGGTATAGTTAAAACAAGGGTATATAGATATAGCTTCATTGAAAGGAATATAGTTTTAGGGAAGTATATGGTTGCAGGGATTTCACCGATGCGATGATTCCACTAGCGTTTGGAAAAGCCATTAACCTTTCTTAAGTACCAAAGAAAGTGCAACAATTTGATGGACGTACAGCTGGAACTCTAGTAGCCGACTCTGAGGTTGGTTGTTGGCTGTCACCATACACACAGCGATCTCCTGAAGAATGGTCATTAAATCAATGGATGTCTGTAATTACTGGGGATGGTTTTAATTACTTTTAAGAGAGGATGTCGCAGCATGAGCAAATGTTTTTATTGTTGTACTATGCCATTTATTTGTTATTGTGACAAAGAAAAGTTATAAATTAAAGAGTGGCCAAGACACATGTTTGGCTGTAGCATTACACAGACCTTTCAACCTCCGCAAACCTTGAGATATTATCACCCAAAGAAACAAAGGCCCCCAAACCTGCAGATTAATTAATACAGGGTTCTAGATTCAAATAAAATTTGTTCGTAATGTTCTAAAGCGACAATCCTTACTTATCATGAGATTTCGACATAAAACTTGATTCGTAAGAAGCTAGCTTCGCAAGAGTTATATTTGCAAATTATGCGAACATACATGTCACAGGCGAAGAAGCGTCACGTAAATGGTACGTTTTGTAGTCTTGTAGAAATTGTTGTTGAGTACCGGGGGTGACGTATTAAATTCAAGCTGCAACCACTTGTCCCTGGGTTTTGTGATCTTTGCAAACCGTGATGTTCGGAGGTATACCGCCGTGAGACGATGGTTCCAACCGCAATTCTGAGACCGTTTGCAGTTGGCAGTTGTGCGTTAACATCAGCCAACCTTGCATGTAAGGGTGTTGTTTGCCTACAGTAGATGATAATGCTGGATTCATTTAACATGACAGTAAGAAACGATTTGCCTGTATTGTACCAAACTTAACCTGGATGTATGGGTTTATTTTCCTGTAATATGAATGCACTATATTTTTATTGTCAAGTTTTTGTTGTTTTAATCTTATTCCTTAAATATCCGACAATCCTGGATGTATGCATGGTCTATTTCCGACAATATAGACATGCGCAACATTGACAAAAAGTCATGTTTTCTTTATAGTTTTTTTTTCTTCTTTCCCATTAATTCTGAATGTACGGGGGTTCGTTTAGCCTTTGATGCGACAAAGATTTCCGAGTCCTCTTTTGTCTTTTCCTTTAATCACAGGATCGACCTGAATATACGGACCATTTTGCCTCTCTTGGGAATGCTCGCTGTTTTTCTCGTAACGGCTGCCCTAGCCTGGGTTCCCGTCGACGACTGTGAGTGATTACAAAATTATCAAATGGTCACAGTATAACGAATAATTCACAGCACGTGTGTGCTCCCTCGCCTCATAATACCTAACATCATATATATATATGTATGTATCTATGTCTTAGTTACCCGTCATTTAGGCAGGGATTGAAGTCATTTAGAGCAAGGAATAATTAACAGTGTTTGTGTGTTTGTGTGTGTGTGTACTCCCTTGCCTACAATACCAATCGTTACAGTAACAAATAATTCACAGTGCATGTGTCCTTCCTTTCCTAATAACCCCTGACATATGTATCCCTTAGTTACCTGTGATTTAGGCAGAGATTGAAGTCATTTGCAGACAGGAATAATTCACAGTGCATGTGTGCTCCCTTGCCTAATAACAACCTGACATATATATATATTTATACATATATATATATATATATATATATATCTATATGCCTTAATTACTGTGATTTAGGCAGAGATTGAAGTCATTTGCAGACAGGAATAATTCACAGAGCATGTGTGCTCCCTTGCCTAATAACAACCTGACATATATATATATATATATATGCCTTAATTATACTGTGATTTAGGCAGAGATTGAAGTCATTTGCAGACAGGAATACTTCACAGTGCATGTGTTGCTCCCTTGCCAGAAGCTATTCAGTCATAATCTGGTGCCAAGCATGCAGCTATAATCGGCGAGTTAATCAGTTTTGACTTCATGAGTTGCATTCATTATAACCAGCACTATAGACTTGATAAGATACCAAATATAACCATTGAATTAGAGAGTCATATCCGTTGTCTTGTAGAATTGATACCAATGAAGATAACTATATGTACTATAAATGGAAATCATTAAAAGTTTGGAAGCAGGAGTGTTTGGTGTAGTGTTGAAACCTTGGTTTTGTAGAATTGAAACCTTGGTTTTGTAGAATTGAAATGTATAGTTTGTATTGAAGTGTAGAACCAAAACCATGGTTTGTAGAATTAAAACCATTGAAGTATTAGAAGCAGCAACAGTGTACTGTATAGTTTAGAATCAAAACCATTGAGTCACGGAACAATAACCAAGGTTTTGTAGAACAAAACAGAATGTCAAAGTAGAATCGAAACCAACTGAAGTACAGGGTAGCAGAATAGAATTGAAGCAAATTAATGTACCTCTATCATATTTTGCTGTGATGATGGTATCGTCACATCAAAATATGAAAGACAGATAATAACGAGCAACAGGTCCATGCCAAGGTAACTAAGGTGTCACACTCTACAGGTATACTATGTCAAGAGTATAGCTACTGTTTGCATCGATGTGATGTGCAGCACCTGTTTTTAGCAAGACCAATGTTAGCTTGGTAGTGGTAGCATCATAACCACTTACCATACTACCACAGAATGTCAAACATTTGTAATGGGACATAAAATGACTGGCTCATGCTCCCCCCCCCATCTGCCTTTGTTGACAATTCTTCTATGGTATTGACTAAGTTCTGTCCACTTGAAATAAATTATTCAAGCAACAGTTGTTTACAGAAATTGACAGTATTTTTGTTTCTTTTTTTCAGGGATGGCCTTGTTCTACTATTTAACAATAGGCTTTGTCATATTGATCAGCGGTAGGTGCAGGCTAATTATATTTTTACATTCTGCGTCGTGTTCTTTTTGCGTAAACTGTGACCTAAAGGTTTTACAGACATTGAAAAATAATGAAATCCTGAGAAAGTCATGAATAGTCATGAGAAGCTATTGCGGCCCTAAAATATTGATGATATGATATATTAACCATTATGTAAGAGGCCTGCATATCATGGCTTAGAAATTTCTGTTAAGTGCTCCATACTATAAGGGGAAGATGCCATGGTTTCATATACAATTGATGTCCAAGTCTCCTTTTACGTATAAAAAAAAAACCACGAGTAATATTTTTTGCGTACGTATTCGGAAATTCCGGCTGACCTACACCTGGACTTGTTCGTTTTTTTTTGTTGTATTCTTGTTCGCCCTCATAGTGTGTGCGGCCGTCTTTCAGCTGACGGCATTTGGGTTGGCGGGGGTCTTCCCTAAGCAGTTCATGCACGTGACCATGATCGGCCAAGGAATCGGCGGCGTTGCGGTTTCTGCGTTTGAAATCTTTGTCCTCCTCCGTGAGTTTGAGTAATTTTTTCCTGTGATTTGAAATGTGTCCTTTTTTAAAATCCCCGCTTCTTTAGAACTCAAATGTCGGGATCAGGAAAACTAGTAGTTGCTTAAATGAATATGTGTTACATTGGCAAAACTGATAATTTCTTAAAGGAATATATGTTACAGTTGGTTGACAATGACAGGGGAATTGCTCCGTAAAATTGCATTGTTTCTTCGTAGTGATATGTTAAAGTTATCCAATCAGGAAGTTGATTTAATAACACTAATAG
Organism: Orphnurgus asper; assembly: GCA_027574785.1. NCBI lineage: Eukaryota > Metazoa > Echinodermata > Holothuroidea > Elasipodida > Deimatidae > Orphnurgus > Orphnurgus asper. The sequence continues at coordinate 8,647 of JAODAG010332171.1, forward strand.
GATGTTTTGTTGAAAGCTTGGAAAGTTTTATAAATTTTTGTTACATTGCCAAAATGCTTAGTTAACCTATGCACTCACATGTTGGTGCATGTACTTGTTTTGTATTCTGAACGAGGGCTTGAACAAAGGAATTCCAAGTCCTTGGTAATAATTTTCAAAGTTACCACCAAGTCATATCAAATACATCTATTGTTGATTCCATTGTTCAAAAAGAATCACCAGTAGAAATCCTCAGTAGACTTGTGGAAGGTTAAGGTTATTGGGTTCTTACAATGGATTTTACAATGAAGCCCTCGATCTGAATGTGATGCTGCGTGCATATGTATGTGGCGGCCCCGTGGGAACATGAAATCTCAACAACGACCCATCGGATCAATGTTAAGGAAAATAAAAACAGGTAGATGTGCCATGATGAATAGGTGTGCCCCTATTGTTTTTGGTGCTCATGTCGTGAATATTAATGAGCGTAGTTGGCGGGGCTTTAAACGTTTAATTCCTAAAATGTCGATACATTCATGTGTGATCGATTTCGTATTTGGTTGTGGAAATTCCAAATTGCTGAAATAGCCTCCTGCACAAGCAATGACAGGTAGAAGGGCACCCTATTCTTTGGTGGCTCATATATGTGGTAAATGTTATATATCGGCTGCATGGGGCAGAACGTTACATTGTTAAGATGTCTTCGCAACCAACCGTATGTGTGATCAGCATCATACTTGGTAATGTTAGGCACATAATCATATAACGACAAATTTTATCTCGTTCATTTCATGAGTTGGCTGGTCTTATAGTACCAAATTGCTGAAAACAGCTCAATATACGATGTGACTCGAGCACAGTGTGTTAGAATAGTTACCATATGTTATTCTTAGTTACCAGATGTGGTTTTGCTCTTAACCAAACAAACATCTATCGCTTTGATTGATACCATATGTACCACAGAAGGTTTCCACATTTACTTTGCAACCGTATGGCCAAGTTTGGTATAGTGATATAAGTTGATTGATGTTATAAACACAAAAAGTTGCCACGAATAAAGGATTTGGTTTAATTTTTATTATTGTGTATTGTGTATTGTTCCTACTGTACTATTCCCTGGATAATGTTAGGGGAATGTCTACCAAATATTTTCATATTTATTTTTCATGAATGATAACTAGTCAAAAGCCTGATCAAGTTAATAGCATCAATAGCATCAGAACAGCTGTAACATTTCCCCCCCCTGGTTATTCTCTTAATATGGTAATTGACGTACAAAGCAAAAGAGGTGACAGACTGCCAGCGTATTTATTCCATGTGTGCCTAAGATATGTAAATATCGCCATCGATATCCATGCAAGCTGTCTGGAAGGTGTCTTCTTCATTGCACAGTCGTTAAGACATCCTCCCCCCCCCCGAGGTGCGATGCGTGACATTTACTCTATGCGATGGTCCGGTTCGGCAATGTGCTCTGAACCGAAAGTGGCGCTTGTAGCTCGAGCCATGAACCGCCTCTCCTTCTGATCGGCGTTGTCATCGAACGCAGAATGTATTTGGAGTCGAATGTTATTTTCGACCGAAGTAGAAGTTCTTCCCCCGAATCTGAGCGATGAGAGCTGTTACACATATCCCTATTTTCTTTTATACGACAAATAATCCATAACAAGCAAACATTTGACCCTTAAAACTATAAAGACCCTAAAATTAAATTAAAATCATGTCCACGGGCCTCCTCCGTCTTTGCCATTATTTTATCGTTTACTTGCATCGTTTGTGTTCTTTGGCAGTCATTGATGATTACGCCATCAGTGGATTCATCTACTTCCTGTGTGCGTTTCTGGTCATTATCGTGACGATCATTTTCTACAAGTGTATGAGTCGCCAACCCTATGCCGCACACTATTTGGATGTCGCCAGGTTTGGTAAGTGATTTACATTTGATACGAAATGGGTTAACAAAGGTTGGAATTGTAACACTTCGATGTTGCAATGTTGTAAATGTAGATGTAAGCCTTGTATTCAATATAAAATTCTCAGAAATGTTTGTCGTATTTTAGTGTACCTTGCATCAATTCACTGATGCACCACATTTCGTTTGCCATGCTTCAGATGGG
>JAODAG010332182.1:0-10738 GCA_027574785.1 Orphnurgus asper
ACCCACCACCTATCACCATAAATATGATTATTCTCTGTAAGTAGCACAGAGTCTATTGATCATCATACAAAGATGAATCCACCACCTATCACCATAAATATGATTATTCTCTGCAAGTAGCACAGAGTCTATTGATCATCATGCTATGCATTGATTGTAGTTTAGTCCACAAACAGGAACATGTGAATATGCTAATAACAATAATTATGCTAATTACTAATAATTTAATAAATTACTGTCCTTTATTCCGACTAAGGTCAAAACAACTGATTTATTTCCTCGATAAGTTAGCCGGGTACCCACCTGACTTGTCGATACCCATTCTGCAATTACTACCCGAATCCAGCATTACACGTTACTTGTTTAATTTTTTTAACAGTAGTTACATGAAAACCTAAGACTGTTATTATATTTAAATACAAATGATAATATATTTGGGTCAAACTGTTTATTTTTATTTGACCTAATTAACAGACCTAAATTTTTGTGAGCTGTGAATCACTGTATGGATGACACATACGATGTGTGTTTGTTAATATTAGCACTTTGTTATGCAAATTATGTGCAGGTACCCTGATCCCAGGATATAGGTTCTCGGGGCACCCAGATCCAAATTTTATACTAGATATTCGTATACAATTCAGGTGAAATATGCTTTTCACATGATGTTACCATTGACATTTGATTGGGGATATTATTATTGAAATGGTTTCTTTAGCCATTTTTGAACACTTTCTTTGGCATCAGTTTAAAATTTAGAACATGAACCATATCTAGATGGATAGAAGAAAAATTAGTATACATTTTAAGTTTATTGGTGAAATGTTTGTTTACTTTGCAGGTATATAGAATTACTGAAGAATCATAAACTTAAATGGGATTCTGAAGCTAAGGAACACTATTTTGAATACAAGTAAGCCTCTAAAATTTATGGACTGGAAGAAAGGAAGTAACATTTTGTAAGTTCATAAATTTCAGTGCAGAGATGGAGGGAAATACCGCCGAAGCATTTTATGAGGAGAAAGTTTGAGAGCAATCATATGAGAGTGTAAATTAAATCAGTAATTTGCTGGTAGGTAGAGAGTTTGTAGGAATAACACTATGGTGCATCGTTGGGTTAACCTAGGTTCTATCATCACTTTTAACATAAACTTCATGATTATTCATGTTCATTATAATCTTGACATTCATTTAATTGATGTTGCCACTAATGAAGCTGCTCAATTTTTTCTGCTTCTTTTCCACAGGGAGAATTCAGCATCTCATAAAGTTTATTATCCATCTCTGATGGTGAGTGCTAGTCAATTAATTGTGTTTCATGTCGCGTTTGCTTCAACATCGGCTTGAAGTCACATTAATATCATTTGAAACAGAATTTTATAAAGATCAAAAGATCCTAGTTTCAGTTTTGCCATAATTCAAAATCGTCTGCTTCATACAGAACATATTTCAATCTGTAAATTTTAATTTTCTTTTGTCATAAAACAAGATTCTAAGTCTGGCTATGACAAAAATCCATTTTCTTGCTTACTAGTATTGACAAAAGAATCTGTTATCTCGTTGGGTTATAAAAAATAAAAATGTCATGAGGTTGTCCATGAGACAACATACTTATGAGTATACACTTTAAATCTATTAGAGGAATTTAGGTTTACCACTAAGATGAACCTACTTTCACCATCAGCAGGGTACATGTTTATCGTTAAAATGAACTATTTATCACCATAAAAGCACCATAGATTCACAAAAGGGGACTGCCTTTTTTGTCATATTAGTGAAGTTCCTCTATACTTAAACGATAGTGTACAACCTCAACATTAATTTAATGGTTTGAATGTCCTTCCATCCATCGTCTTGATCGTCCTTCACAGACTTTAAGTTTGTGGTACGCTAGACATTGAGTTTGGTCCGGCGGTTGGTATGTTTTTAGAGTCAAATTTGAAACTTTTCAAAGTGAACGGTGATACATCTCCAATGTCTTTAGGACGTCCAAAATTGTACTGTGGTACTTCAGGTCGTCTCGGATGACCGCTAACTTCGAGCAATGATTGTGAAGTATTATTTCAACACAACACTTCATAAAATCAAACAGAAAATAATATAATTGGTTGATGTATCTGTCATTCACGTAGCAATGCCATTCAATTTGTGCATGTAGAAACTGTAGTTACTTTTGGCATTGTTGATGTTACAAACATCCCTATAATGGATACATTTTCAACAGTGTAACTGTGTTACGAGTTACAACATTCTTGACATATACTGTCCGTTATTGTATGATTTTAATTTGTAGTGAACTATCCCTGTATAATACCCGGCCATCCGTATGTCGATGGATGTGATACACCGACTTGTGGATTATATTGACCTTGTAAGGTCAAGTATATTTGTTCGAACAATGCACTGACCAGTACAAATGAGTACTTGGTTACAATAAGTGGCTGTTGGCATAATTAGTGTAACCTTAATAAGTAATGATTGTACACACTGCCATACAATATTTCTGTGGTGTATATAGTTATCAGTCACACAACAGACAAAAAGATACAGTCCTAACATTGTAATGTAACAGTAATCTCTATCATATCTTTCCTAATTTCAAAACATTTTAAATCAGTATGCTTTATTCTTCCTTTCTTTAGAAAATGTTCTATTTGCAGTTAATATTTAGGAAGTTGAGAGTACCTTTCTAACAACAATAATTAACAGAAGTGTCAAGTTATTGAATTCAAATTGAATTTAAATTCAATTTACAACTAGAATGGTTTGAGTCTACGCTTCTTAACCCAAAGGTCGCTGGTTTGATCCCCAGACGTGACTTGTTCAGCACAGCTGCTTTGCAGTGGTGATGAGTGTGGTCTCGTTTAGTGATCCGTTTCGATTTTCGCTGGATGGGTTTCATGGGTGTCACAACAACCTCATTGGTGATGGACAGGTTGCCCTCACTTTACTGTCTTTGAGAAAGTGGTCGAGGATCGAGGTACACAAACCGTCCGTCGGATGGGGACGTTAATTTAAATGGCAGTCCCCGGAGCCAAAAGGGACAGATGGATTCATGCCAGCCTCGTTAACTTCTGGACAAAGAAAAGGCTTGTTAAAGCAGATGTTCATCCTCGATCACAATACGGACAGGGTTTCTGTATGATCCGCCCTCACTATACTAAATTAAACTGTCGTGTATTGAGTGTTAATAGTATTCCCCGTTGTTCCTCATACAGTCAATAAACAGCCGTCTCGAGCTGGCCGAAGAACTGGGAACAGGAATCTCGATCTGGGAGCTTGGACAGGGTCTTGATTATTTCTATGATTTGCTTTGAAGAAGGATAACTTATTTCCTTGAATACAGGATGAATTTATTAAAGATATGTCATTAATAGGATGGATTTACCATCGAAGAATTAATAGATAAGATATACATTTATCAGAAGTAACTATATGACCATGATGTTCACTCCGAGAATGTTGGGCAGATTCGGGCTTTCATGTTACGAGCACAACAGGTGTCGTATGACGGGATCACCCTGAGGGTCCCACTTGAGTTAATAAAATTCATGAGTAATGCTGATGGAAGCTTTGTTTGTTTATGTATTAGTTTTAACATTAAGGTCCCTTACATTAACGTACATTAAATGTTCTTGTTAAGGTTGCGTTTGTCTCTGTTCTTGAAAGTGGGATACAGGCTTGCATCTACTTCAATGTATAATTAATCAGTGTTACACTTTTATGGGAATTCAAGTGCCTTTACAATCCCTTCATTGTATCAGAATAGTGGTTAATGGTGAGCTTTTTTTTAATTTATATATAAACTTTGAGTAAATTTCTTCCCCGTCTTCCTTTTCTACTTTTTCACATTTGTCATGTTCCTGACCAAGTGAAACGAAGATCACAATGTGGGCTGTTTGCCGTGTGTTTTTGTTGTTGTTTTTCTTTATATCAAAAAGCTCTTTTCAAAAATCCTGAATAATAATAATCGTGCTCGTTAATTTAACAATTTGCAACACAGGAGGCTGGTATGTGGATCTGACCAACAGTATGGATATTGAACAACAATGTAAAGGTATATTATGGTATATGGAGAAGTCATACATCAACTGTAATTCCTTTGAAAATAGTATTTAGCAAACACATGTGCAGACATGTTTCCATGGAGGTGGTAAATGGGTGAGGGGGATGTGGTGGCATATACCTTACCCTTGTGTTAGTTGCATTTACCTGACATTTACCCCCTCAGTCTGTATAAAATGTAGATTAATAGAAGTATCCTACACGATCAGAAATATTAATCACTTGACGTTACAAGAAGCATAATGTAATGACGGACCATCAGAACTTACTTTGTTTCATTACTTATGTTCAGGTAGTTATGGACTTGTTATTATACAAAGTTTTTATCTTGCAAAATATGTAAGGAGACTGTAGCAACATAGAACCGTACTTAGGCTTAATTACAGCTCCCTTGTTCGAATTTTGAATCACCAGTAGAGTATGTAGGGTATATTTTGTTTGGTTTGTTATCAAGGTAATGGAACCTGTGCAAGTTTGTTTTAGCCATCCTATTTCCGCAATGGTGATTTTCATCACACGTGGTAGATGGCATCGACAGGAATACGGGTATGTCCATAGGTCATGTCAGCACATTTGACTTAGTAATGATGTTTGGAGTAAAACTAAAATCTGCTAGTGTAGCTAATTGCCATACACATTTCATGTACAGCCCTTTGACTTCCTGGAGTGTATATATTCATTGAAGCAGATGATTAAGTGCAGCTAAGCAGGTTAACTGATACCCATTTTTTTACAAATTTACAGAGCATTCTGATTTCAATTAAACCCCAAAGCTGATGTACGCAATATGAACATGTATGCTCTAGCTATCTCAGGAAGTGCATTTCAGCTTGGCATATAGGTGGCCCATTAGGAGAAAAATTATTAGATTAGATATTGCTGTCTTCTGACATTTTTAATCAAATTGTGTCCCGTTGTCAGAAATGTTTTGGATTGATCCCGAGTTGTTTACAGGAAGTTAGTCTATAACGTGCCAAGTGAACAGTGCTGTTTGATATACTTCATTATTTGGTATGAGGATATTACTTGGCCGTAGATACATGACCATTGGATACATGAATTTATTTTCATTATTATCATAGAGACATTGACGTTTCTCGAACAGTTTGGTCAGAAAATCATTACACAGGGTTTCAATGTCTTTCCCATCAGTCCCTATGACAATGAGAAATATGTAAACATGACATGACCAGCGATGCCCATACCTAAGACACTAATACGAAAGAAACCTTGATGCTTGACTCCTGCAGTACGTCGATTACACCCGTTTATGAGATGAACATTTTTGTTTTAGTTCCTGATAGCACAAACAAATAATAATGTGCATCTTGTGTAGTTTGTGGTCAATTTATTACTTCATTAATTACATTAACATACAAGATACTGCTCAATAAACATGAGAAGTGACTCCTGCATGTTTGCCTCTTTCTACGTGGTAAGGAACCACTATGTTGTCATGTGTTCTAGTTTACATTAACACACAGTGGTGGTTCTATAAACTTGCCAATCAATAACTCATCTTTTATTGCTTGCATGATTAAACTTGGAAGGTGTATGTTCATGAAACCATGTATGACATAGACATGATTTAAGAAATCACTACGATAAAATCACTGCAAAGACTGAATATGTGATCATATAAACTGATTTGTGATCATATAAACCATACAGAATACTCTGATCATGATCTGATACTCTGATCTACTCTGACCATGGAAATACCAATGAACTTCCTGGTAAAATGTTAAAGAACAATATGGATAAACCTTATACGATGTAATATACTGCATGTTTTGTGTAATTAGTTTAGTGAGAAAAGTGTCAGGAATGACAAGTGTACTCCTAAAAAGTCCCAAACCACAAGGACCCAACAGACCTCAAGTATATTCTACCACCCGAGAAACTTGAAGTTCCTATCAAGAGCATTGCCACTTTTAGACACTACAGAACAACCGATTCATGCAGACTCGTCAACAATTTTCTGTCAGACGAAATTCTACCTAATATCTAGCCTACATTAATTACTCCTTCTGAAGCTTGAAACTGGCCTCTAGTACACCTCTTAAAAAGTGTATCAAGAGTTAATTGGTCAAACCAGGAACAATTTTAAATGGTTGAAGAAGATCACCGGAAAGTCGCCGAAGTTCAAGAGAAGTTCAATTAACATGCTTCAACATTGACTATAAGAATAACCAATAGTACTCATAGTACATTCAAGATTATTTGCCATTTACCAATAAATACCTAACCTTTGTATGTATGGATTCCAAGGCCTGCACATACTAAATATGAGGCCATCTACTTCTCGTAGAGCCTAACCAAATATCCAACTTTTCAGTGCGTAACAACGTTATTTTGTTTTTTGTACTAACATGTGAGGGCAAATTTTCGACTGAGGTCGAGAGAGTGCATCAAACTAGGACTCGGAGGTGTTGTTCAGGCCAATTAAACTTTAGCCAGTGTTGCTGTTAATAACATGGTTTTACTTACTCCCTTCTCGTTCTGTCCGGGCGTGACAAAAGGCAGTCCGTTACTTTTATCAATTTTATCAAGACTAGATGCCCGGCTATACTACGGAGGTGGTCCGTAAATGTTAATGAACGTACCTGTTGATTAATTTATGTCCTTTCGTGTACCACTCGAGCGATCGAGGTCGGTCACGCAAAGTTCAGATCCGGGCGGGAGACAAGTGTCTTACTCTTGAGACTACCCATTATTTAATGGAAGTGTAACTATATTTAATTGAGTAGGCAGCGTGCTTTCGCTACGGGTGTTAGTAGTGCTGGCAGGAATTAACCTGTTTGGAAGTCGATTAGTCGAAGATTAGCGAACGCTGATTGGCTGAAGCAAATCCGGGGCGTTAACGTTTCCATGCAATCATTGTTATGCAATTTGTATGATTATTAGGCTTGGAGTATAAGCAGGGCCGCAACGAACGCGGAATCTGAGAATCGGGGGGGGGGGGCGGCGGAGAGATATTCGGAGGGATTCGAGAGAAGAAACAAGGGGAGGTCACAGAGAGAGGTGGAAATGGGGCTTATTTCAGAAGCCTACTAGCTGCGACGTTTCCAACCGTATGGGCAGTGACCGAAAAGTATAAATCAGAGCTTGTTTGATATGTCATGGTTCAGACGCTACCGTACTCGTCTCTATATAGTCACGATGACCATAGCTTGCTTGATATTATGGTTCAGGATCTATCCCTCTCTGGTAGCTTATTGATAGCTAATTATGTGACACTATGCGATATTGATAGGCGGTTGGTAGCTTATTCTTGGTAGGTTGCTTGATATTATGGTTCAGATATGGTTCATAATGGAATAATGTCACATAATTAGCTACCAATAAGCTACCCACAGCCGCCTATCAATATCGCACAATGTCACATAATTTGCAAATTAACAAATAAGCCACCAATCGCAATAGCCACCTAACAATAAATTACCAATATAACATAATGCTACATAATTAGCTACCACCAAATTACCAAAGAGTATCGCAAAGAGTACACTCAGCTACCAATGTATCGCATAATGAGTTTGTTGCCATAAGCTACCAATATAAACAACCAATATCTCATAGAGCAGAATAAACTGCCATATAACATAATTTCAACAATTTGTTTCTTCATAATAGCGCCTATTAATTTCCATCCTACTATTTTGCGGTAATTTTTGTACTTTTTTTGGTATGGTGTTTTCCAAATTGAAAACCAGAAGCATGTGATCAACGCATACTTTCGATTTGCGGGTATATTTGTTTGAATGATCAAAGATCAAATCTTTTTTCAATGCCGTAAATTACGTCAACTGACATGAAAGTATATAGCTCTAAAGTCTTCCCAAGTATTGTCGTGGTTCCATGGCACCACCTTGGGTGGATTCAACCGCGCAGTGATAAATAACCATAAAATGTTCTGCCAAAAATCCTACTCCGCCACTTGTCATTATTGTCATTATATACAAACCGGATGAAATGTTTCCAAAGTATGCTTTTTGTATATTGTATGTGTGGTCAAACTGGTTGTGGTAAAAACTGGGTTTATTTTGGGTTTATTAGAAAATTAGTATAAACGTTATTTGCATATATTGTCCAACTATAGATAAAATAATACATACAATGCAAGAAACAATTCAGCTTTATTATGACATTTTCAAGGGTTATGAAGCTCTATTCATAATAGATGATTGTACTGCATCAAAATATAAATCACGGAGAAGTCATAGAAATCATAAGTGTATGATTTCTGAATTAGCATTTTCAGATGGGCTTCCAATCAGAGTTGTTGGATGTCACCACAAAGTATAATAGTGTTACGAAGGATTTTATTATAAAGATCGTGATTGGATTGAAAACTGTTTAAGAGAATATGATGTATGAGAATATGAGAAATAAATGTATTTAAAAAAGTATTAAAGAAACAAAACAGTGAAGCTAATGTTAAAAACAGATCAACCTACGATGTATGTTGTTTTATAAGTACTTGAAAGTGCTTGACAACAACTTGATAGTAACTTAACAACAACTTGACTATTACTTTAAACAACTTGATAGTAATTTGAGTACTTGACAACAATTGTTTATTATATTATAAATATATTATACCATAAGTTGCAATTAGAATCAACAGACCGTTTATGGAGCTATAATAGGAGGTATAAGGATCATTTACATTATGGTTGCAAATAAATTTATTTAATCAATATATTTAAGATTAACGGGCAGATATTTGCAATCTAGATAGTTCTGATTGTAGTGCAAAACTCACTGTGATTGTGGGGTCTGCACGTGCAACCCAAGGGTGGTTTTCCAGCCAAGGAAAATGCCACATCAAATCAGTAGGAACAATGGCCACAGCAATAGATATTATAATTGGAGGTGCAGTTGTAAATATAGTTGCATTCTCTGGAGCAAATGTTATACTTTCCAAGGACAGAAAGTGACTGAAGAAAGAATGGAACATTTAGATATGATTAATAACGCACTAAAATAGAAGAACATTCCAAGCAAACATTTGATGACATAGATGATGCTATGCAATAATATTATATATTGACTGGTACTCGTTACCAGCCACTAAGAAGTAGGCCTAAACCAAAAGTCAGTGATTATTAGCATCCGAGTGAAAATCAAATATCTTGTTTTGGTGAGTATGAGTGCTGTTAGTGTTATTAGCGTCTTTCAATAATAATTTTTATGTAATCAATCTTGAATTTTTTGGAAGGTTAAGGATTCATTGGAAAATATTTTTTATGATAATCGTGATTGTGTAATTTGGATTGTTTGATTATTTTGAGGAGATTATAATATCATTTGGATTCAATTGCTGTTTAAAAGTGTTCCATGTCACTAATGGCAAAGCTTTCCTCATTTCCGAACATTGAATATTATTTGGTTGTATTTTTCTTTTGAAATGTTACAATTTTCATATTTAGCTCTATAACATTGATTTATAATCAATCATCTTTGTTATAATCTACATTTTTCGTTTAACCACTCATGTGGTGGATCTCCCGTAATAGGTGGATGTTGTCCCTAATCACCATACATTATTAATTGAACATTTTCATTGAACTAGGAATTCAATGAAAACTCTCAAAATAGTTAAGGGTACAGAACATATTTCATCCAAGAACTGGTACCCAATGATTGTCAAGAAAATGTTTACCATATCATGCAGGAATTAAAGGATGTACATGTTCATTGAATTCACACATTTTAATCCAACTAGTGAACCATGGCAACGTGTGAGTACTGATATTTTAGCTCCTTAAATTCGTACTTGTTTTTGTCGATTACTTTACTAAGTCAGTGGAACTTATACCTCTCGTTGATATTAAGGCTAATACTATTGCAAAAGCATTTGCTAATAACGTTATTTGCCCACATGGCCGGTTGTCCACAGTTTCTCAACTCGGATAGAGGGACAAATTATCTTTCAATTTCAATTTTTTCTTTAGAGAAACTTTGTAACATAATGGGTACACATAAAACTCAGACAACTTCATATCAACCGCAATGTAACGGACAAAGTGAGCGTTACATGTCGTATATTTCGGGAGCTCTTTCGAAGTACATAATATAGATGGTGTTCAGGAAAATTGGGATTACTTTTAATGCATTTAATGCAAAAATTCAGTGATACTGAATGACAGTCCAGGCAGGCCATTCACTCCCGGCAAGGGAACTGGCAAGGAGAAAGTTTCGAAATTAGTTGATCTGCTCATCCCTATACATTTCCATGTTCAAGAAGACACCATGGATTTTATCAGAAATGAATGGATAGATAAACTGGATACAAGTTTTACCACCCTGTGTTGTTTCTGTATACCAATGTTCCGAACGGAGAAGGCATTGCTGCTTGTAAAAACGCCTTTCAACCAATTTGGGGCAAAACCCCAATGCCTTTAAGAATGCTGTTGATAGGCACTTTTCCAGATTGGAAGACATTGATGTCATGGGTTATTGCGGTTTGGGTCATTGGCTTTCTGGGTTTTTTATGACACATGTCCTTTCTGACCCTTCTCTTACTAAACTAATTTCTTACTACGACCCTACCAACTGGCTTCATGGATCAATTGGTAGGGCGACTGTAGGTTAACCTGGAGTTCACATCACTTTCTACTTTTTCCAGATTATATATATAAGCCTATATATATAGGCCTATATATAT
>JAODAG010332193.1:0-10737 GCA_027574785.1 Orphnurgus asper
GAGGATGATGTGATCGACCAGAATGAATTTCAACTTGTTATGAATGAACTCAAGAAATTTAACATTATGAAAGAAGATATTCGCCAGCAGCAAGCAATAATTCAACCAGATGAAAACATAGATAAACGCATCAAAGACGCACTCCGCACTGGCACTCCAAAAAAAAAAACTGGTAGAAACATTTACTGCTTGAGTTTTTCAGTTGATTTTCAATCAGATGATTTTCAATCTCCTTGTCAACTTCATAACGAAGTTTACAGGCCCAGGCCCTATAATCCAGATTTTAATCTATGATCGGGTTAGCGCCTCTTTGTCTATACACTCTAAACATGTCAACCTGACATTATCACGAGAATGCCCCCTGCTATTATCTACCGTATTATATCAACAGAGAACTGTTGTAAATCTCCAGACTTATATATCCATAACATTACAATTACACTCATGGCACATTTTCCATGTTGTTTAATGTTAACATTTAGTATATCATCGATATTTAACCTGATTCAGGCTCGATTTCATAACCTCTTTTTTATCGTTATATTTATACCGTATTAAGTTTTCTTATTATATTTGGATTCATATCCTTTTCTACAAAGAAGGGATCCGCGGGATTAGCTTTAGGCGGTGTCATTCTTCCTAATTGTGACATATACTCTACCCTGGAGACAGCTAGATCAATTATATTCGACCATTGTAGATCATCATCTGCGATCCAGACCTTTTTTGGGGGGGGATTTGATAGTCAAACCTTGGCTAGAATGTACTGTCATACCATATCCCAATCTAAAATATCCCGTTTGACAAAAATCAAGTGGCAAATCATTTAAGGGGATTCTTACCACATCATTCATTACTAATTTTTGCGTTTGCCCCTTGTGCCTGCTCCCTGCGGAGCAAGGGATACAAACTTTGATATTTTGTAACCTGGAATCCTGAGGACGGTAAATAATCGATACCAATTCATTGGGAAAATGTTTTAAACATCTTGAAATTAAGCGTCGGAACTTCTACGTACGTTTTCTTTGTTTTTTCTTCTTATCTTTAACTGACCTCAGCAAGAAAAAGTCTACTATTTTATTTTCCCTTTTGTAAGTCGAATATTTAGAGAAAAAAGTAGCACCGTGTTTAACTAATAACAGTATCCCAGTCTTTTAGCCAATCCCCTTGTTTGCATAATGGATGTAACCCGTGTTTAGCTAATAGCATAATCCCAGTGTTTAGCTAACCCCGTGTTTACATAAATGGCAGTAACCGCGTGTTTAGCTAATAGTAGTATACCCGTCCACAATTTAAGCATAATGTCCTCTTATTAAAGTGAACCCGCTTCGAACTACTACGGAATAAAAATGGCTAGTTTAGTTTAGTAAGAATAGGGTTAGAAAGCTTCTCATAAAGACCAACCAACGACTCAAACCACAATAACTTACCTCAAAGTCTACCACCCAAGAAAAAGTGCCCATCAAAAGCATTCTTTAAAGCAGGCTTCCTCAAATGCGGCGCGCGCCACGTGGTGTGGTTTCAAGTGGCGCACACAAATTTAAAAGACCAGTAGGAATGTTTCGGTCTCACAAATAAGTAAATAAATCTCCGTCAATTCCTAAAACGGCGCTTTTCACGAAGTTGACATAAATTGAGTTAAACAATGCATTCATTATACCACATTCTGAGCCCCTTCCAAAACACAAACAATTTCAAAAGTGGAGGGGTACACTTCCTCCACTTATACCCTCTCCCGCAGGACATCGATCACTGGCGCATTATTTGTCAATAATTTCACCATGTGGCACTTTCATAAAATTTAATCGAAGAAGCCTTCTTTAATTAAAGGCATCGTCACATTTAGACACTAGACCGAATCAGGCATACGATGCCACTCATATCCAGTGAGAAGAAATTCAAGAAAACAAAATCGGCGATATTATTTTATGTTCAAAATGAATGGTCCATATACAGATGAAGAAGATGTGGATAATGCCGATGGTGAGTGTTGTAGTAAAACGGCAATGACTTACCTTGGTGCATGCGGCTGACATACAGTAGTAACATTAAAACATCCGTCCCGTCTACCTGGACCAGATATGAGCACATGTCATCTTCATGTAGCACTGATTCATCTTGAAACATCGTTGCACTGAAGGGTAGGAGGTCCGTACTCAGAAATGAAAATCACTGCAATACAAAACACAAGCACAATCATCGTTAGACTGAACGAAAATTACCTGATCGAAGAACCTAGACCCCCATCTCCTGGTTGCCGCCCGTTTAATTTATGCGGTATTTTGAGTTGGACTGGATGTATTGCTGATCATACCTATTGATATATGCTTGGATTGACATACCCCTATAACAAACATGTGTGTGGTTATTACTTGGGTTATTCGCTTTAATATGCCTGTTACATCTCAACGTGAACAAGAAAGCATTTTATGCCGAAAGCAATTACATGATTAGGAGTTCTTGGTTAGCTAGCAACTGCTGTAAATCTTCCATTTCAATTACTTTGCTAATTCTTGTCTGGATAATGCTACGATATATACAAATGAGAATCCCCTCTATGTTACTTGTAAATATTCTAACTCTAATGTTACTGAAGCTCATGATTTTTGTCCATTTTCTTCACTCAACACTGATCTAATATCTCTAATATGGTAACATCGTAAATTGCGGCTCCTATGCCCGTTAAGGTCTAAAATGAAAATGAGGATTCGCGTAATCATAAATATTTTAAGTCAATGATTCGTAATATCGTCAGTTTACTGCTCATTCCGTTTGAATTTAATTCAACAATACTTCTCTGTCAGCGTTGTGACAGAAATTAGATTTGACAATTCTACTTCATTATGTTCTCGGTTATATATGTAACACTCGTTTCAAGTACCACCCAAGGTACATATGACCAATGGCAACGTGGATTCATCACTGTAACAAGTCTCACTTTAAAGAAAGATATCGGATAAGAAACACGCACAAATGACTCAATAAATCACTATTATCCAAATGAGATGTTGACCTAATATATCTCCACCTCCAATAGATACTCTATAAATCAATTAATTATTGACCCAATATCAATGTATTTAAGCTTAAAATAACCATCTAAGCTACCCATATCTAGCAACAAAGTACTGTCGGGCATGCACATCGGATTCAGATAGGTGCTACTCCCTCTGAATTATGACCGACACCCTCCAAAGAGTATGCATTCAACAAAATTATATTATCATAATAACCAACATAATCTCTATATACTATAGCTTCTAACTGTCAGGTTAATACAATCCAACAGAACAACGAAAGGTCAACTATTGACATAGATTGTCAGCCCAATTTGCAACCTGACCAATCACAGAACATAGTCTAAGTTAAACGGCAATACTAATAGAGGAACACATGCTGTCACACCGCCACTCGGTCTCTTGAATAGCAGTCTCACTACAACTAAATTATAATCTAAACTCCACTAATACTTACACTATTTTGAACTTGCACAAAACTTCAAAGGGCAACAATTAATTAAGTCTTGCTGTCTTAATTGACTCATCAGACAGATGGCGTATCACAATTAACATTTGAAAGATTTTCAACAATTTTCACAATTTCCTGTTAGCCAACCAGGTTCTTTTGGATACCTTGCAATCGGCGGAATAGTGACCCGTACCTCTGACTATCGACCCCAGTGCCACACATCTATATACAACCTCAGGAAACCTCAGGAAACAAATACTGCTAAACACCAATGAGTTGTGAAAGCAGTGAATCTTTTAATAAGCCACATTCTCATCAATACATCTAACAGTCTATTTCATATTTGAAGTCAAATATTATATCAATTTTGAGTCATGGCGAGTTTCAATCATCAAATCTTGAAACTAAGTTAATCATATTTTTAATTAATTAATTAATTAACAATTAACGGGCGCCAATTATGTAACACATATTTATTACACCTACACGAGATGCAGAAGATCAAGGGCAGCGGGGCTCCAAGTCACTTACTGTGCGAGGATATAGGATACGAACACACGTTACCTGTGTGTAACCATCAAGGTAAAATGGTATATTCAATTACACATCACTGCAAATGGCATGAATCCATTTGCAGGTCTGACACAGTATAATTATGCAACGGTACTAGCTTAGCAATTATCACAATAATAATTAGATATTTGGTGTCTACTCTTCGCGTCAGAGCACCAAAAAAACATAGCGGACAAAATACCAATCAGGCGTCTGGGGAAGGGGATGTGGGCCGAAAATCATCTCTTATGACACAGGATTACTGGAGAGGATCAGGTTGGCAATATCCTTTCCCCATGGCATCACCTACCAGTCATCGGTCACTCCTCCAACGTCTTGGGAACACTGTCATAGCTACGACGTATCCTGGTTTGAAATTCGTGTAATCTTGCCCTCTGCTGAACCAAGTGAAGTGACAGTAGACCTTGCCTTGGTGAATGGTCACATTATCAACATCACGGTCAACTAATGGGGCTAGGGATAGTGGTTACCACTAACTAACAATATACACTGGGCTCAAACTCAGTATAATTATTTACTCCTACTTTTACTGACATATCTTGAAACAAGAAATAAAGTGCCAATTGTCATATGTAGTCCATGTGGCACAATGTAAAAAAAACTCGTGGCTCCATACATATGGTAAACTATGATATAGGTACGCCATTAAATAACTGCCAATGTTGCACATAACACATAACAATTTACATTAACCAACTGGAAATAAGTTAGGGGAGTTGCCCATGTCTAGTTGGCTTGGGAACGTGAGTTTAGGACCTTAATCTCACCATTAGCATACCCAAAGTGTTTGATCAATCTCTACAGTAATATCGCCATCCCCAATAATATAGCATATATCACCTATGCACATAAACACTACTGGGAATCCCTATAAATAGTAAAGCTATTGTCATACCAATTACTGTACAAGCTAGTCCACGGCTCTTCTAGCACATTAAATAAATACTACCTTAGACAAGGGAGTTGTTATTTAGAAGGATATACAACAAATACTACTCTTTCAAACTAACTCTGTACCGACAGTAATCGCCTTATTGTTTCTTGGCCAGGAATGCAATTGTGTATAAGGTTGATTACAATCAGGTACAATACCTTCCGTCGTCTGCTACTGTTCGAGGACCAGATTCTACAATACATCTTATATTGCCAGTCGTTTTCGTTTATTTCAACAACCTATTCACTATAATTGGTAGTCACTATAGGTGGTAGTTTACATATTTCTGTTCATCAATATTGCTACAACAATCGTAGGAAAATTTCGTAATTTGAGTGGAAATAATCTCAGTTTAGTCTTAATATGTTACCGTTCATTTCAAAGTTATTCTTGCACGAGAGGTATAATTAAATGAAAGATTGTAAACCAATCGTTTTTAAAATTCGAATGTAGTCGTAACATTTGTCGGTGCACAGTAAGGCATCACACCATTGTTTAAGTTGAAGTTATTGTTCACTTGTTACGTTATATGTGAAAAGAAACTCTTGAGGAAGAAGAGGCAGTGAACTGGGCCAACAACAGAACTGTCATCAAGGAATCTCCTTCTAAATAACTCCCTGCTTAGACCACAAGCTACAATAAATGGAAACCTACCACCTTTAGACAAGCTGTAGTTCCCAAGGCCTTCCTTTGTCTAGCAACATGCTACAATAATGACTATGAGTAGTCAGCCTGGAGCACAGTAATACTGCACCACTTTATATATGGCGGTTACATAAGGACCTAATAAGGAACAAGTCATATGATAAGTATTTATGGAGACTATCCAGCTGTTGTATCATACTGCAAAAACCACAATAACTATTACAAATTTCCTAGCCAATCCACACACATGGGTACTATTCATTAGGTCGCCTGAAGTTCACGATACCATGGTAACACAAATACACTATGCCAGTAAATCATTACAGCTAAACACTACTTGAACAGGGCAACTTATCAATATCAGTATTAATTAAGACATGTCACACACTGTTGGATAATGTCTGACTGCACAATAATACTATACACTTATTATATAAACACAATAACGATTATCTAATTAATGTAATCTATGTAAACGCAGTGGTAACATGGACTAATAATAAGGTTGACGGCGTTATGAGCGCTATGGTCAACAAATAACACAAACATATCAATACATTATATAGTCAACAAACTATCCGATTCAAATAGTAAATAATACACTAATTAGTAAGCATACAGTCATAACAGATACGTTGTATTTAATTATAGTAAACATTTTGGCATACTGCCATAACGAGGGTCACCGTTGCTCATAGGAAGTGATTATCCTGTGTGCACAATGCCATCACAGGAATAATACATACAACAAATAATATATTTATGTCTCCAGGATACCCATGACTTCTTCTACCAAAATCTTAGATCGTTTAGGCGGAAAGGGGAACCCAATTGAGTAATAACTCCTTAATGAGAAGTAATACCTACTGATCCCCAGAGCATATTACTCTGGCTATTGTCTACTGGATGAGCTCAAACAAGGACCGATAACGTGTGGCTCAGCTTGCCAGAGACTACCATTATCTCCCAAGGTCCAGAATGGGAGTAAATGCTCTTGAGTCATTGAACGCTATGGCTCCTAGTCTAGTTATTGGGGTAGATACATCGTCGTCCTCGACCAGACTGTCGTTGATACAATCACTTACCTGATTCCTGACATCAGGGTTTGCAGCATATTGGCCGACATCTCCATCAACACCATCTGCCGTTCAACCAGTAATAGCATGTGGGTACATGTGATCCCAACTGGACCACTGACCCATCTGGTCGTAACCAAGGGGAACATATGCCTTCTGCCCGAGGTTCTCGGCTGCGTCTCATTGGAGGTTATTTTATCCCTGGCCCATCCTCTGTGCTCTTCGGTCTCATCCCGGGTTACCTCCTGGGCTCTTTTGATCTATTATATGTTGGGGTTTCGGCACCTCGTCTATATGCCGGGCAGGAACAACTTCTAGGGTAGCGTAGTTCGTAGTTGAAGGAACTGGGGCAAAGTCCATCTCCAACACGTGCTGTGGCTAATCACCGGATTCTGATTCAGATAGTGCAGTGCTTCTACCATTCGTTTTGGTCTGTTTCTCTGTTTACTGCCGTCGGGGATGGGGATGTAAGTAAGGTGTGAGCTGAGGAGTGGGGTCAGACTTACATGGAGCAACGTATTCATGTGAAGTGTATGCATGTGGCCATCACCACTCTCGGGTCTTACCTCATATTCCTGTAGGTCTACCACATATACGACATCCTGTCATTTATTAGCCATCGTCTGCCTACCATGCAACCTCAAGGACCCTGTGACATGTGTGTAGAAATGACTCGCGTATATGAGCATTGTACCTACGCTCATTAGTAGCAGCCCGGGTATCCGTCAAATGACCTGCCAGGTGATGTGCTTTTTGTATCTCCTTCAGTCTCTCTGCATACCGGAGGTGTGGCATCGGTTATTGGTGGAGGAAAAACATCAACCGTGAAACGATTGGCAGCCTAGGTTCCATGCCAGAACAATAAGGGAAGATGGGTTCAATTGTAATCATTATCAATGGTACCACATATGCCCTCCAGTTTTCCTACTCTCATCTTCCACCAAATTGAGATGTATCTGGTTGAAACGTTCACATTGCCCATATCCCCCTTGTGGTGATAAGGTGTCGTCCGGGATTTCATAATGTTTAAAAGATCGTACAGCGCTTTGATGACACGCGATTAAAAATGTCGCCCATGGTCAGAGTGCAGCCTCTCCGGGGATCCGTAACGTATATACGTTTTTCCCAGAGGTTATCTTCCAGGTGCTGGGCCCATTCGCTTAAATTGATATCAGGTAGTTAATTAATGACTAATGACAAATTGCCATGCTGACTTGTTATGGCTTCTGGGGAATCACAAACAGTTTCTATCATGGCAATTTTGGTCTTACCTGGATACTTGTTTGCTCACGTACGCGGAGTCCTGCGCATACTGCCGCTGCCACTTGATGATACATCATCACCACGTTTACACTGCAGCAGTATAGCTTATTAACGGCGTAGGTGCAGGTCTCTAGGGACTGGTTAAGGTATTTCTCCCTCGGGGGGGGGGGGTACTTGGGGGTATTCTGAAGAGCCCATCCGCATCTTGGTTGTGCTTCCCAGGCTTGTACTTAATGTCGAAGTAGTATGGTGTCAGAGCAGCCAACCATCGATTACCTGTGGCATCAAGCTTGCTGTAGTGAGAGCATAACTCACCATTAGCATAGGCCACGGGCTGCAGCTTCCAATTGTTCTGTTGATATAAAGCAGCTCCGAGTCCTGAGTTACTGGCGTCTGTATGGAGTACAGCTGGGGCGAAGTGATCAGCGAAAAGCAGTGTGGGAGCAATCGTTAACCTTCCAATTAAGGCGTCAAATGCTGACGAGCACTGCTCATCCAACGAGTAGAATAGAGTGTCTGGACTAGGGCGTGGCCTGGGGTGACCCTGCCCATGCATGGGTACTTCCCCGACCAACCCTGGGAATACCACCGCTACAACTACTGTGATAAACACATTTATTGTGGCATATGTCTACTCCCGTAGGAGGATTACTACACCTGGGGACCCCTTCCTCTGACCTGAGCGGCAATTCCCCCACCAGTCCAAACCTGTCAACCTCTCCCGGGTCAATTCTCCAGACCGGAGTGCCTGATCCTGTCTCGTGAGGCACGCTCGGGGTTCTCCCCATTCCCCTGTTTCCCGGAAGAGGGTGAATAACCCACTCGATCCACATGTTACTCCAAAAGCATGGGTAAGCTGGTTAGTAAGTCCCCAGCTGACGCTCTTAGTCCCAACTCCTTCGAGGCCTTCGGGTCAGATCTGTGGGAATACTGCAATAAGTCAGACGGGACCTCTTCTCTTCTGCGGAAAGAGTGGCCTCTTCGATTATCTGGTCAGCATGTTGGTACCAGATGACGAAGGATAATTCCCCTTGTGGAACAGGCATCTTCCCCAAAAAAGGTATTTAGCAGCTCCTAATAATAGAATTCACTTACCCTTTTGACAGTGTAGATATGCTCCACTATCTATAGGTATGTCATTCTTCCCTGTCCTTCCGCCCCAGCTGGTTTTACCTTCACGTCTCCTAGGATCCTGATGTGCCGACTCAACATCTCCGGGAGTTCGACACTAACGTCGCTTTCCTGACGGCTCAAATCCTCGGTAGTGGGTATGATTATGTTATACAAAAACAATTGGAGAATAGAATGAAACAGTAGGCAGGGTCACAACCCCCTGTCCAACCTCTGGTTTAATACTTTTGACCTAGTCTCTGGTGCATATAAACGACACTTCCTTCCTCCTACCTTACGCTCGGTTGTTTGTAAGCAGTATACCAATCACCAGAAACCCAGTATCACACACCTGTGCAGATTGAAATCAAAACACCAGAAATTATAAAAATCTAATACATCAATAGCGGCAACAGTTCATCATTTAGCTTATCTGTCGTCACAAGCAATACAGTCATTATAAATTACCGAAGCACAAAATTCTAAATGCAGTTCAAATCAACAAAATGTTAATTAGATAATTATTTAATCACTTGTCCCATATCGGGCGCCACTTTTGTAACATTTGGTACGTATAAGGTACTGATTATCATGGCAGAGTGGGTTCAACACTGTCTCTAACTTAAGATTCTGATAACAAACATGCACATATGACTCAATAAATCAATTATCCAAATGAGGTGTTGGCCTAATATATCTCAACCTCCAGATAATCTTCTACATATAAATCAATAAATTATTGACAGCAGGATCAAAGTGTTTAAGCTTAATTAACCATCTAAGTTGCCCACATCTAGCCAACATGGCAATGTACTATCGGGCATTGTACATCCAGATATGTGCTACTCCCTTGTGTCATGAATATCTATCAATAGTAACTTTGTTATCTTATTAAAATAAAATGAGAGCTCACATGTATAGGAATTAAAACAATTCCTACATGATGCAATTCCTAGCATGATGCAATTCCTAGCATGATGCAATTCCTCTCAGTGAGAGGCATTCAAGTCGAGTGGTACAGGTTACTGGCAAGTTTGCTATCTTATCAGGTATAAACAAGATATTGTCAGGAATAGAAAGAAGGTAGTTTGGGGACATGCTCCGTAAACATAATGAATTTATGGGAGTAAACCGTCTATTCGATGTACATGAGCAGAGGTGTGTTCACGCAGGTTCAAGGGAGGTGCCGTGTTTTGTTGGGCACTTGCATATACATTACAAAAGGCCTACTGGTGTGGCGTTAACGTTTTATGGGCGTGGTTAACATGGGCGTATTCAGAAATGGGTTTCAGTTGGACCTAAATAGGGGGTGGTAGACGAATACCGTGGAGGGGTGTAAGGGAATTGACTGACAGAATTCCTTTTGAATTTTGCAAAGATGCAAACTTGGTGCCATGTTTGACATTAACAAATGTAATGTAAAGTAGAGAAATTAGTTGACTATGTTTTGAAAACTGTTATTCTTTAAGTGGGTATAGGTTAATAGCTAGCGTTGCACTTCCAATACAAGATGCCATTATCACTTTTCGTATGCTATGATATGGGGCTCATTGATTTTACTGAGGGTGGGAGAGAAGTGGAAAAAATAGGGTTTAGATGTCTCATGTAGGTATGCGCATGTAGGTATGCTCATGTAGGTATGCGCATGTAGGTATGCGCATGTAGGTA
>JAODAG010332215.1:0-10731 GCA_027574785.1 Orphnurgus asper
GCTAAAGCCTTTCTTCTGTACCTTCAATCGACCCAGCGATCATATTATGAATATTCAACGAGAAATGATGATAAATAGGCTAAATGTACAACTATAACTGCGAGAGAGAGAGAGAGAGAGAGAGAGAGAGAGAGAGACGTGGAGAGCGGATGTGGTCTTTCGTCTATACATTATAGAGATATTTTTCACCGCCAAGATAATTCCGCCCGTAAATAACAGGTTGTGACATCATAAATCTAGAAATTCTTGACAGATAAACACCACCGAATTGATTCCAAAAATCCGAGTATGTCGACTCCTATTTTCCGTCGTTGACAGACGCAAAGTGGAGTTTAATTGTTCGCAAATGTAGAAATGGGTCACAATTTTTTAGCAAACCATGCAACCGGCGTAAAGATACTTAAAAAGAGTTCTTCCTGCGTTCCTTTCAAGTTTTGAGGGAAATAAATAGAGGACGGGTTATGACTTCATGAGGTCACTAACCGCCGAGGTCTAAGTTGACTGATAAGCCAGAACGTGGATAGTCCATTTAGTACCAGGCTTCTACAAGGATCGATTGAACAGGTTTTCGTATCATATTATGCCAACTATACATTATAGTCTGAGCCAATAGAGGTCCTATTTTGAGCTTCTAAATGAAAGGGATACCAAATATGCGATTTGTCGTATTTTGCTGTCAGGTCAGGTCAAGAATATCGCAACAGGTAAACTTGTGTACTTAATTATAGACATATATATCCACACTAGAGAGTAATCAACCCTTAACTTTGAGTGCATTTAACCGGAATTTTCATACCTTGTCATTTATAGGTTCTTACACGACAGAAGAATGTTACAATGATAGCATTCGGCCAGGAATCTGGAAGTTGGACTGCATTTAGAATAGACTCGGTTAAGTCTTTCGGTTTTCGAAGAATCTTTCGAAGTCCCCCGACACCCACACACTCAGATCAGGGCCGTACTGGTCCCGTCTTTTTAAATTATTTTCCTGTTGCTGTGTCAAAAAATACTGTTAGGGTCCGTAATACCAAGTTCCATAGTGGCAGAGAAAATGTAAGCGATAAAAAGAGGGCGCTATCCCCCTTTGGTTTAATTAAGCTGAGCGCGGTCGTGAAAAATGACGTTACAGCCTGAAAAGACAGGCCAAAGAATAAAAAGGCGTCACTGACATCATTATTGTAGGCCTGAGGCGGTGATTTTTATTCTGATGTGGGTTCCACGTATATATTTAGTCCTATTGAAATAGGATTGAGTCTATGCAGTAGATCAGTTCTTGGTGGTGGCAGCTCCCTGGTGGCAGCTCCCGTTGTTTGGTTTCTTGCGTTGTTGTTTTTTCTTCTTCTCAAAACACAGGATTGGGGCTGTGAAGTGGATCAGTTCAGTCCGATCGCTTATCGGCGATCTTTTGGATATAAGACCCATATATGAGTAGTAGGTGGTCCTACAAGTCATTTACGTGACACTACACTCGCCCAGTCACACTGCAAGCGTAGGGGGGGGGGTGCAGTCCACTTCCCCCTCTAACTCTGGCAAAACGCACCGAGTCGATCACAGCTAGAGTGCAAAACTGATCCACTACTGTCACAGTAAACCAAGGAGATCATTTGGCGAGTGTATTGCCACATAATTGTGTAAGGTCACGGACTGTTGGAGAACAGCGCAGGACGCCACTTTTATTTTCAGACCGTGGGGCACTAAGACCTCTCAAAATAAGTTCACGCTACGTGGCTATCAGAAGCGGTTTTCTGAGAATTTACACCACTTTTACATTGTTTAATTTTCCATGTAATCGGGCAAAATTGACGGATGAAATGAAGGGTTCAGAAAGTAGGGACAACCAAACTAAACAGTGGAATTGCGCAGTCTGTGCAATTTAAAACAATGACAAAATATCACGAAAACATTGTAAAAATATATGCAAAACCGCTGAAAACCAACGAGATAGAAAACTAGGGATAGAAAAGTAAGAGCAAGAGGTATCAATGGAGGAAACAACAAAGCATAAATAAACAAGACACAAGAACTTCTGAAATGGTTTGATTTCAGATGAAATCTATTGGGTCTGATAAAACGCAAAACTACTCTGTACAGGAAGAGAAAGGCTTCAAATATAAAATATACACCGTCTGAAGAGAGATAATCGTCTGTACCCGGTATTAAAAACATGGTATGCGAAGGTTCTTGTAAGATTACCTGAGTTTTTTTTTTAATTAAAAAATTCTTTCCACTTTGACAGCGCAAGGAACAACAAATGCTTTAACGTATCACCCCAAAAATAAACCCTGCCACGTAAAACTCCATTAAAAGTATTAGACAATTTTCAAGTCACTGTACAATCAATAAGCAAATTAAAAATCTCACACAAGTTTTGTGACGTTTTAACTTAATGTTGAACAATTTCAGCAGTGCTCTGACAAATTGGCCTGGCATATCTACCCTTTGAGAGAGATGCACTATATGACCTGGCAAATCTGTGTATTAGGGGATATAACAGTAGATGGCCTGGCAAATCTATGCATTAGGAGTGATACAGTATATGGCCTGGCATATCTACCCTTTGAGAGAGATGCACTATGTGACCTGGCAAATCTGTGTATTACGAGAGATACAGTGATGTGGCCTGGTGTACATGCCCTTTTGGAGAGATACAGCATATGGCCTGGTGAATCTATGCTTAGGAGAGATGCGTATATATACATCATATGGCCGGGGTGGTGTAGATATCCTTTAGAAGAGATACAGTGAGACAACCGGGCAAATCTATGCTTTAGAAGAGACACAGTATATGGCATGGTTGTAAGTATCCTCTAGTTGAGATACAAAATATGGCCTGGCATATCAATACCTATTTCTTCTACACTGTGTCCATGGCAGTCGTAATGGCGGGAATCATCACTTAAAACAGTATCACCTAGATAGGTACTAGATGTCAACACCAGTTGCCATCAACATTCAAAATATTTCTATGTATAAAGTTATATAAACGATACAACGTACAACTAGCCTAAGCCTAACACTTCGCAAGACGTAGCTAACAGTAAGACGAGCACAAACGACTTCTTTTAAAACTCTAAAACATCTCAAAATAAACATCTTAAGAACTATCAAATACTTTACTTTAGGGTACATGGAACGAAAAACCTAAAATAAAGGTTACCATCCATGCCCCCCCCCAAAAAAAAAACCCCATTCAAACCAAAACTAAAATTCTAAAAACCATACGGTTGTTCTACTTGTGTTGAGCTACCTCCCTATTAGTACTCTGGAGTTCAGAGTTCTACCTAGCAGAGTCTGCCAATGGAATGTGTTTGGTGTTTTCAGGAGTAGGTCCCTGGGGAGGGGGGAAACCCCCAAGGAGGAACCTTCCATCCTTCGAGTTGGAAGCTCTATTTACAAAGCAAAATCACGGCAAACGGATAAAAAGCGAGTCTTCGTTTTCGAAAACTCACACCAAGTCCGGTTCGGCTTGCAAAAGGGTTATTAAAGGGAAAAAAGTCCTTTCAATCAGGGATTTTTTTTTTTCCATCAGCTAATTTTGCATCATCCACATTTAAATTAGGTCACAGCAAACAGAGTCTGGTTTCCTAAATCCTCAAGGAAGGTCTAGTTAACCGTAAAAGCTACAGATACCCTATTAACAAGTTCAAGCAAATTTCAAGCAAACATCCCACAAGTTTAACATCAGAAGCAACGTTTGGTCACGCCATTTGAATTTGTATATGTACATGATAATATACAAGTGGTGATTTTTACAGCATCAATCAAGTTATGTACAAATCTAATCCTACAAAAATCTATCCTACAAAATTTCAGTGACTGAGGCTCTGCCTCGAATATGCCCAAAACACAAAAGGTAGTGATGACACTTGTCTATCCCCCCTCCCCACCGACTTGTCCTTGTCGGAGTAGTTTGTCCAGTAAAGTCACCGCAAGGAGCCAGCATTTGAAAATTCTCAGCGTTTTTTTAAACCTGTCAAACATCTCAGGCTGCTGATTCTAACCTTGGGCTAGATACAGATGCGACAATATTCACCTTGTTACACAAGGGTGTAAAACGTTTACCTCCCATCGGAAAATTACATTGCACTAAAATCATGATCCTGTAATGACAGCTTGTTCTGAAGCCTGTGGCGATCGTAAAGGCCCCATGGACCGGGCCCCCCTCCCATAAATCCGTTATCAAATCCTCAGGGTAGCCTGCATAAAAACGGACGACTATGTACACTTGAAACCAAACACCTATGACCTAGATATAATGTTAAATCTAAAACTTTTGCTATTTCAACCACTCGCACGAGGCCTATCGAGACGCTATTACACTTTTAGGAACCCTACACAATGACAATACTGTCAATGAGGTTATTTGTAATACCTTATTTGGTCTTATTGTATTTTACCTTTCATTACGGCTAAAGAGAGAGACAGAGGTGCGAAGTTTCTCTTCTCTAGGTAGCTTGCGCGCATCCAGCAACTATAGAGGCATCATCGATGCAAGGAGACAAGGCTGCTTAAAGTCGCACAGCATAGGTCAAAAGTCGATTAGTTGGTTTTTAAGGGTGGAGTAATAATTATCTCGTTGAATACAACTCTCTGAGCCTAAACTAAGACAGGACAACATGGTTGTCAAACTTTTCAGATCCTGCTAAGTTTGGGAGAGCCCCTAAGCCAGTTTGGTCCACCTGAACAAACACCAAGTGGGTTATCTTTACTTTTCCGATCCGAGTGAAGAGCCTGCCTACGTCCTACGTGCCCTAGTTGTTCTTCTGGGTTTAGGACTGACCACCGAGGGGCTGCTCTTAGATGCCTTTTTACCTGCCTTGAGCTGCTCTGCAGGGCTTCCAACTTTCTTTCCACGGCCTCTGGTCTTTCTAGGACTTGGAGAGGCCTCGATCACCTCTACAGGGGACATGACCTTCCTGCTTCTCGTCCCCCTCTTAGCTTTCACGGGTGATGGAACAGGCTCTTCAATGTCAAAAGAGACATGTTTCTTGCCTCTTCCCTTCTTGGGCAGAGCAGGAGTGGTTTTAGCTGGTTCGGGGGTTGCGGCTCCTTTCCCGCTCCTTCCACGTTTTGGCAGAGGGCCTTCAGTTTCCTCTTCTGGCTCTATTTTCCTCTTTGAGCTCTTCTTGGAAGCAGCATCCTTGAGGGGAGTTGGGGTCTTTGATTTTGAAGACGCACCTCTGCGTGTCCTCTTGGCTGGTGTGGCGGACTTCACGGGAGATGGTGTTGCAGCTTTAGCAGGTGCACCTCTGCGTGTCCTCTTGGCTGGTGTGGCGGACTTCACGGGAGATGGTGTTGCAGTTTTAGCAGGTGCACCTCTGCGTGTCCTCTTGGCTGGTGTGGCAGACTTCACTGGAGATGGTGTTGCGACTTTAGCAGGTACACCTTTGCGTGTCCTCTTGGTTGGTGTGGTCTTAACGGGAGAGGGGGTTGCGGCTTTAGCAGGTGCACCCCGGCGTGACCTTTTTGCCAGTGTAGCTGACTTTGCAGCAGGTGGGGTCTTCTCTTTGGCTGGTGCACCCCTGCGCGTCCTCTTGGCTGGTGTGGTGGACTTCATGGGAGATGGGGTTGCAGCTTTAGCAGGTACACCTCGCCGAGATCGTTTTGCAGGTGTGACAGTTTTTGCAGGAGACGGGGTCTTTTTAGTTGCTGGTGCACCACGACGTGACTTCTTGGCAGCAGGTGTATCAGCCTTGGAAGAAGTTGCCACTTTAGCAGCAGCCCCACGCCTCGACTTCTTAGCTGGTGTAGCAAGATTTGTAGGGGATGGGGTCATTTCTGTTGTAGGTGCAACAAGGCGTGTCCTTTTAGCTGGTGTAGGTTCCTGGGGAGCAACCTTTTTGGCTCTCCTTCCACGCTTTGGCACCGGACTAACTAAAGCAACGTCGTCGACTTCGGGCGGAGTTTTCCTTTTCGTATCTTTCGCGGGTGCAGCCCGACGAGTCCTCCTGGCTGGTGTGATAGACTTCGCAGGGCTGGGAGTCTTTTCTTTCTTCGGTGCACCACGTCGCCTCCTCGTGGCTGGTTCCTTGACAGGTGTTGGCGTTTTCTTCGTACTTGCTGCGCCACGTCTGGTCCTCTTCACAGGGGTGACCGTCCCGGGTGTCGCAGCCTTGGTCTTGGGGGCAGCGCCTTTCCTGGAGGTTTTTCTGGCAGGGGTTGAAACGACCTTCACAGTCGCAATCTCCTTGGCATCATCATGCCTAGTGGCTCTCTTCTTCTTAGGGCTCCCGTTCTTCTCTTCCACGGAGGCGGTTTTCTTTCCTCTCTTTGCCGGTGTTGGTTCCTCTTTCGTAGCTGCTCTTCTTCCCCTCTTAGGCACCGCATCGGGCGGAGGCGTACTTTGCTTTCCGACGGGTTTTGGCGCTTCGACACGTGGAGCATCTTGTTGCGTCTCTGCCGCCTTCCTACCCCTCCGTGCCCTCATAGCAGGTGCCTTGGGTGAGGCTTTAACTGTAGCTACCTTTCTTCCTCTCTTTGGTTTTGGGGGTGCCACCTTCTCCTGCTCGGCAACTGGAGTAACCACCTTGGCAGCAGGCTTTCTTGGAGAAGCTGGCCTCTCAGCAGGTGTTTTCTTTGCCGACTTGGTAGTCGAGCGAATGGGTGATAAGAAAAGTTCCGGGATGCCCTCAAAGTCCTCGTAGACGTCAATGGTAGGTTTATTCCTTGGAGTTTTCATCAGCCTAGCAACTCCAACAAGGCTGACCGATTTACGGGACTTTCCTACTTTCCCTGTTGATTTTCTGGAAATTTTCATTCCATGCTTAGCTGGTGTTGTGGTAGACTTCAAGGCTTTGACGAACTTTTCTGATTGTCTCTTTGCTGATCTTGGTGTCTTTCCTCCCGGCGTTGACATACCCAGTGGCACGGCTTCTGTTTTGTTGGGGGTGGATGAGAATGTCAGAGGTGAGACCATTCTTCCATCCGTCAAATCCTCGCCGGGATGATGTTTGAACGGCGACGTGCTCTTTCGCGGGCTCGGCGGACGTGAGGAGGTCAAGGGCGAAACAAAAACCTCCAAGGACACGTCGGGTGTCTTGACCGATGCAAACGACGAGCTGGAGAGAGACCTCGACTTGGGCGATGGTGTTCTGAACATATCCGTCATGCCTTCGAAACTGATGTCGGCCCCGAGGTCCTTCTTTGGCGGCCGTTCGTACGGGGTCTTCCTTCCCTTCCTTGTACGCGCTGGAGTTTTGGCCGTCCTCCTTCGACCAATCAGAATGGTTGCTGGGGAGTCCACGTGACCGGTACTGCCAACTCCATAGAAGCCTTGTCGCTGAAACCAGACAAAGTGAAAAACGACAACTTGATATTTATGAGGTATAGCTATTAAAAAGAGGGATAGGCAGGCTGGTGAGGGTCATATATAACGTTCAAGGCTCTAAAAATGAAAGGACAAAATGGACATGTTAGGGTACTTAACCTACCGCGAACAAAAAGTGGGACCAACAACAATAGTGCGCTTAGCGTGCATGGATGACATACTAGCTCTACATTAGGTTTATTCTTGGGAAGGGTAAATCTGTCTTTCTACCTGCAGATAGGCTGGATACTCGCAGGTAATATAAGTACTGGAGGAATTGACAAGGCATTGTGATCACCCAGAAACTGACACAACTCTGAAAAAATCTCAGCCACTGGTAGCCAGTCTTTGCCAGGCAACTCACTGATCAGTCAGTGCCAGTGTTTTTATTATCTCAGTGCCAGTGTTTTATTATCTCTTTCTCTGTAGTATATAACCTGGATAATCAGTTCTTGAAATTGAAAGCATTGTGTAAGTAATTGTTTCACAGCTCAATGAATTGTTTTAAGTTTTATGAATTGAAGTTGGACAGAAAGTTGTTCATGGAGTTAAACATCATGTACATTTTATGTAAAACATCCCCTAGATCTTACCTTTGGGGTCTTGGCCCGGGAGATCTTCATAGTCTGCTTCTTCTTTGCCACCAGACCGACTGCTGCCTTCTGTCTCGGTCCACCGACAGCAGTAGAAACTGTCTCTACGCTTTCCAGAGGGAGGCCCTTCCTGACGATATCAGCCCATCTGGGTTTTGGGGTCTTTCTCCTCGACCCGGGAGTCCTAGCTACCCTCTTGACGCTTTTCGGTGTCTTCTTGATGCTTTTCGGAGTCATCTTGACTTGTTTTGGTGTCTTCTTGACACTTTTGGGGGTCTTCTTCATAGCTGATTTAGGAGTCTTAGGTGGCTTCCGTACAGCTTTTGGTGTTACCTTTGTGGGTAGTTGGGTCGTCTTCAACTCGACACCCTATAAGACAAAATAGATACAATGATTAAATTGAGTGTTTGTTGTGTTACCACAAAGTAGGTCACTTTAGGCATTGCACAGGTCTCTGCATGTACTGCATTCAGTAGATGGCAAGAATACTTAGCAAGACAGTGTATGGACGAGGTGTATACCACCGAGACATCGGACATTCTCACTCGAAAGGATTGAAGAATTTAAAGTTCTACACTAAACAACACCACTTTCCAGCATCAAGCTTTCCCTTCTCTGCATCTATTTTGTATTTTTCACATCTATGGTACAGTGCAGGCCCTGGCATAAATGACGGCCACAGCCGTCATTCTGTTGGCATTGATGCCCTACAAAAATGTATCCCTAATTTCTTTGGCCTGCATACCAATCACCACAGCACCTGCCGAGCATCATTAAAAATAATGATAAAATCACTTTAATTATGCCACAATCCCTAAATTCTTGAGCACTTTTAACATGCCATAGCATATACACTATACCTATACATACAACATTATATTGTACATCGCATTGATCGCAGTACTAAGCCATTAAACCATTTTATTTACGCTGAACGATTATCATAGTAGTAATGCTATAAAAATCAGGCAGCAGCCATCATGTCCTTGAAGTTAACCGAGTTTTGGAGGGAATTACAAGCCTACATATTACCACTGTAT
This sequence comes from Orphnurgus asper, assembly GCA_027574785.1. Classification (NCBI taxonomy): domain Eukaryota; kingdom Metazoa; phylum Echinodermata; class Holothuroidea; order Elasipodida; family Deimatidae; genus Orphnurgus; species Orphnurgus asper. Next base: position 8,940 of record JAODAG010332215.1, read on the forward strand.
CATTGATAGCCTAACATTACATCTAGTGGCAGACTATAGTAGCAGTACTGTAGAGTAGCATAGCATCCTATAACATTAGGCAACTTGTTTTCATAACACGGTACACCTGTGTGCTACTGATATCGTAACTGGCTGTCTCAAGTCTAGTCCCACCAGATGCATACCATGAAAAATACACGTCGGCCTACCTAGATTACATTTCACTTCTGGTGACGTGTTTAAATTGTCACGTTTTGGGTTCATGAATCCCCCCCCCCCTTCTAAAGCTAAGCAATGCTGAACTAGTCATGTTTGGCCTTTGTGCCCCCAAGGTAAAATGGCATTGCTCTGAAAAAGACAATATGGATGATATTATGACTGTAAGGAAGAGCTTTTATGTTCCAACTTATTTTCATATTATACATATAGGAAGTTAATGCATATAAACACACTGGACCGCCCAAGAACAATTCAGAACACCACACTTGAGAGAACCAGGAAAAATAACCATCCTGTACAGAACAGAATCTTTCAGTGTTATACCTACCAGAGCAATTGCATTCTTAAGAGTCTCAGGAAGCATCTTAGGTGAACTCCTCCTTCGCGACACAGCAGCGGTCCTGATGTCCCTCTGCAGGGATGCTTCCATGACCTTGGGAGCCGACCTTCGCCTCTTCCCGGCTACCTCTGCGATCTCCTCCTTGACACCGCTTGGTAACCGTTTTGGAGTGGACCTCCGTCTGCTGGACACAGCAGCGACTATCTGCCTCTTCAGAGGCGTTCCCATCTTCTTGGGAGGCGAGCGCCTCGGAAGACTAGCGGCGGCAGCAGCTATTTCCTTCTTCACGGGACTGGGTAATTTCTTAGGAGTCGACCTCCTCGGCTTGGAAGCAGCTTTCACGGCGATATCTCTCTTCAATGGTGTAGACAAGGACTTGGGCGACTGCTTCCTGGGCCTAGAGGCCGCCGCCCGCGTTATTTCGTCCTTGAGAGGGGTCGGCAGTGTCTTTGGCGACATCCGTGCTGGTTTAGCAGCCGCAGCCGAGACAAGTTCTCTCTTCATGGCCGTCGTCATCCTCTTCGGAGTTGGCCTCCTTCCTCGCCTGGAGGCTTCCTCAATCTCCTGTTGGACAGCAGCAGAAAGAGCCATCATTGGTTTCTTCTTTAGAAGGATAGGAGTAGACGTCTTGCCGGCAGGAGTTGCTCTCCTAGCAACAGGTGTTGCCTGCCTAGCAACTGGTGCCGTCTTCTTGGCAGAGGATTTTCTGGCAGACTTTGGAGTGACTTTTGACACTTTGCCAGCAGACACCCTGGAGGGCCTGAGAGGAGAGGGAGTCGCAAACATCTCGGGCAGTCCAGTAAAACTCTCGTCCATGATAGCTGCCGAAGGTTTGGACAGACGTTTCTTACTAGAAGGCGACAAATTAGTTGCAGCTTTTGGTGATGTGTCAGGCGTTAAAAATAATTTCAGCACACCTGTCGGACTTGCACCGCTGGGGGGAGTTTTGGCCGTCCTCCCACTTTTGGCTTTTGCGGCAGACACGAAAAGCTCAGGTAAGCCAGTGAAACTATCATCTAAGAGTGATGCAGGAGGTCTAGTATTTCTCCTAGGAGAATCTCTACCGGGTGTGGATGCAGCTGGTTTGGAGGGGGCTATTTTACCTGTTACTGGCGACTTCTTAGCAGTAGATCGTTTTGGAGTAGTGGTTTTGGGTGACCTCTTTGCACTTTGTGCCTTTGGTGTTGCAACGTTTGGTGTTGCAACGTTTGGTGTTGCAACGTTTGGTGTTGCGACGTTTGGTGTTGCGACGTT
>JAODAG010332237.1:0-21653 GCA_027574785.1 Orphnurgus asper
CGTGTTTTGAACGATTTCAAGATTATCATCATCGGTAGTAAATCTTATGATGGGGATCCCATATTGTGTGGCGTATTCAAGTAAGTTGGCTCTAACAAGGGTTTCAATTCGTAGGCATTCTCTTTTACTGAAGCCGTGAGCAGTATCCCGAATGATTCCTTCTGAAGTTTCACCAGAGCACTGATAATTTTATCATTGCACTCATTAAACGCCGGCTAGGTTTCATCATTGGTATCACTGCCCATGGATATAGTCACATGACTCGAGTTCCGTGACTCCATCTCAGTATGAGATCGATATTGGTGGTGTGAGGCTTGGTCTTCTTAAATTAATTGCAAGTGTCGGACAGTCTGATGACAGGTTGGATTTGATCAAATTTCATCTGCTATGCTAAAAGACTCCCACCGGCAGGTCCACAGCCTGAGTTTGTCAGTTCATTTTGAAATTGACGGTACATGATTAATACTCTTAGATCGGATGTGACACCGTACTATCACTAAGATTGTTGGTATAGTAGTAGTACCTGGTTATACCGAGTAGTTAGCCCTAAAAACAATCCATCCTGAGGGACGTGACCGTGACCGGAAGTAAACTGGGCAGGGACTTGATGATACATCATGCACCGTCTATTAATGACATTATTGACATTATTTTGTTTTTAGGAGTCTAATTTATCTTCAGAAACATCATGAAATACTTTGATGATGGACACTCCATACTCGGTGACCAGCAGAACGGATTTGTAAAGACGTGGATGATCATCGGGCAAGTGTTAGTGCCTCGTAATGCCAAGGTCAGAATTTAATCCTGAATCAACATGAAGGAAACAGTAGATAACCACTGATTTTGCTGCTTCGCTCTAAGGGGAAGGTTGCCCCTAATGGTATCGCTAATGATGACTCTATTGAAGGAAATTCCCACCACCCATATTTCGGTCAGGTTTAACCAGACTAATATGGTACTCATGTTATGTGTATGCTACTCCCCTGTCGAAGACAAAGACCATTATCTTGCCACAGTACTGTAATTAGTACCTACGTTGTAGTACCTACAGTGTGCGATACGTATTGTACGTATTGTTTATTTTAGTTGCGGACAACAGATTCCATTTTTACCTTGACCTCACTGAAACCGGAGTCAATTTCTTATAATTTACTAGGGCCTTCTTTTACCTCGCGGTTTCAAGTTTCTGCATTTAAAGATTTAATGATCGAGACTGCAACTGCATGTAACACGCGTGCGACTCACTTAATTCCCGAATAACTAACGAGGCTTCACGACCAACAAAAGGTAAGGCATACGTTACGGGTAACATACGTGCCAGTTTCGCGAAATAACAGGGTTGAAACATTCAAAAGTAGAAGAATTTGAATTGATTTTTCAAATGATATAGATATACTGCATTTTGGACGTGCGGTAAAGCAGACGTTCAAATGTATTCAAGTTTAATGAAATTTAAATATATGCTAATATGTTTATTTGTTTTATAACTTGTAGTAATTATCTGCTACAACTACTACTACTGTAGTACTAGTACTACTACTAGTACTACTACTAATAATACTAATAGTACTACTACTAGTACTAGTAGTACTAGTAGTAGTACTAGTAGTAGTAGTAGTACTCAAGTACTACTACTCAGTACTACAGTAGTAGTACTAGTACAAGTCAGCCAGTTGATTACTTCATTAGCTTTGTCATTGTGTGTATTGGAATATATTCATTCCTATATTATATTTATATATATATATATATATATTTGTTCCTTTTGTAACACCAATTGTAACACCAATAGTCTAAATCACACTTCTCAGGCTATTGTTTGGCCAGACAGTAAATTGTATAATCCGGATGGTATAGAAGCAGTACTGAGGGATTGCTTGTATTCCGTCAAATTTCGTTTGGTATTTATGTGATTGAAATTAAGATTGAATCCTGTCGGAATCTGTCGAATGCAACTCCAATACTTTTTCGATACGCAACATATGTTTTGTCTGCCTGGCAATATACTAGTAATACTAATACCCATTAGCTTATTTGTTTGTTTATTGTTATTAAGGGGTTAAGAAAGCATCATATGCTCATTTAGAAACCCCTGTACAGGTTGTGATTGATTCGTTCTCTTCTGTTTTTATATCCAGGTACATTGAACCACATTTACCACAATATGTGTTTCCAACACATCTTCCACTAAGACTACTACCTCAAGGCCATCTAATGGCCTGCTGCTGGTTCTATGGCTAAGAGCGTAAATAAGCCTGGCTAATAGTAGTAGTATAGGCCTTGGCCTAATAATTTCTTGATTGTGAATTGAAATCAGATTTTTCTTCAAAGTTCCCGTGGCCACTACCTCGATCCCTGAGAGTGTAATCAGAGCTATTTTCAATTGTAAAATCTCGAAAACATGCATACTGCATGATCGGTATAAACTATTGCACCTGCAATGCACAAAGACGTCGAGCATACCGTTTGGAGGCGGATAAACCCGGCCTGGAGCGTACATTACATTAATATTATGGCTTTATCTACCTGGAGCAACGAAATGATTACTCTAACTTCCCTTCAGCTTAGACAACTTCGCGGTGATCTACTTTATGTGTTTAAAGTTGAATTGTATGTACTTTGATAATTTTTTTTTTTGATACATTACTTAGGAGTATAATTGAGGAGTACTTAGACTTCAAACTGCAGAAGGGGTGAATATTCATATTTCATGAGCAATCATCGATGCATATTCAGTGCCATCTAAAATTAATCATCTGTAATATTTATACCTTTTGCAGTCAAGTATGTCAAAGAGAAGAAGATCCGTAGCTTCTACAGATTCCAAGGACGATGATGAAAGTTGCATGGTACAACCTCTGGTTAGCCCAACCTCCTTAAAGAGGAGGAAGAAATCAGGAACTGACCAGGTATTAAACCAAACTCGAAACATTTAAATGATTAAAAAAAAAACATGTACGTTATGCCACAATTCACGATCATACTATGGGTGTGTCGGTTGGTAATTGGACCATCTATTTGAGAAATTGTTCATGGACTGGAATACAAATACATGAAAATCATGGTCTGATTGGACTGTAATGAAACCAATTTTCTGCACAAAATTCTGCACAGTGTGGCATGCTTATTTCTTCCTTCGATGAACTTGTTTCGCACAGGTTCCCAATGAATGTGGTCATCACCAACTGGCTCTTGGGCCCCAATGACCATTTGCTGACCTGCACAAAAAGCAAAGCAAATTTGCATTGCAGAATGACCTATAGTTGTGATGCAAATCGCAACAAATAATTCCCTTTGTGAATACAGTCCATTTGACGGTTTTGATTCACATCAAGGCTCGGATATTTTCCAATTTGCAACCGCCAAGCATTTTAACTGCCACTCAAAATTATCTGATCAATGGGTCAACCCTTAATCAATGGCCCTGGTTAAGAGCAAGGGAAGAGTAAACGTGGTATTAAACCAATGCTTGCCAACAACCCATAGAGAAAATGTTCATTTTCTTTCATTCAATTATCATTTTTACAATTTACCAGTTTCTGCTATTCAATATCTTTCTGCTAATCAATATCTTTCTGCTAATCAATATGTGTAAATCTTTCAAATCTTCCCCACAATTTTAATGCATTTTAATCTTTTTTTACTTTGTAAAGAGTGAAGTTATCCAAGAATTGTACGACGTGCTAAGAAACTACAAGAATGAAGACGGAAGGCTGCTCTGTGAGGCGTTTATTCGAGCCCCGAAAAGACGGTAATTAATTTAGTAGACTGATGACGACTGATAATAATCAACCTTTGAGTAAAGCGGGCGGACCATTGGCGGTGAGGGGGATGAAAACCTCCGTTAGGTTATCGAATGTTTGAAGTGCAATGTTCAGACTCGGGTTGAATTTTCTCTGTGAGTGGAATGACAATTTTGATATCGTTAAATGTTTGAGGTACTGCATTCAGAGTGAGAATTTGATTTTGCAGTTTCCGCAGTGAAGGGGGATGGAAGACTTCGGTTATCAAATATTTGAAGTTTAGTATGCAGACTTAGCTTATAATAGTTTTATTATTAGTTTATGCACATGTTTTTTCATCCTTAGTGCTCTCTACGTTTGCTTATATTTTTTACCTTAACAGCTCTCTTTTTGCTCTTGTGTTCTTGTGAGGTTTTCGGGGGAGACTCCTCCTTGCACCCCCCTCCCTCCCTCCCCCGTGTGTGCATCGAGTCCTCAATACAAGCCCTTACATGCTTCGCAGTTAACATTTCGCGCATTTAAACTTGGAACGTAACGGTGAAGGAAAAGGAGCAAAAAAAAACATGCCCAATTTGAGTGTCGTGAGGATGACGTGAACCTACTGGAGCGTACTTATTAGAAACCTATTGCTGTGACTTGGTAGGGTAAGCGTACAATGAATTAAGGTATGACACATCTGCCAACCCCCCCCCCATAAACAACTGTTCCCTTTTCTGCACCAAAGGGAACTTTTCTGCACCAAAGGGAGTCGTGGGAGCGGTCGCATCCATTTCTAGATCCCCTCAGACTACGTCCTCTCCATAACCCCGTACTTCTCCGGTTGTGATTGATCAAGCGAATAATAAGAATTGGGGGTTTATATGTCCGACTAGATCGGAAGCATTCGCCATAGTGCCTCGGTGAGTCATTTACGTTGGTTACGCCTTCCGTCAGGACCCTTCCGGAGTACTACGAGATTGTGACGAACCCCATCGACATGTTGAAGGTACAACAGCGTATCAAGATGGAGGAATACAACTCCCTGGACCAAATGGCGACGGACGTAGACACGATGCTGAAGAACGCACAGGTGTTCTACAAGGTGAAGGCCTCATTCACTTACGTTTCCTATTTTCACATTTCTAACATGACTGATAAATTATGCCCAAAAAAAATATTAAAAAAAAAAAAACCCCGGCTAATTCCATTCCACGGATCATCCAAAACTTGGATCCAAAAATATTGGATCGGCAATGGAAAATCCTCCGAATGTTTGATCACAAATTTTTCGCACCATTGGCCGTAATCTTCGCTGGTGCAGACTTACCATTTAATTTTGGAACCAATGGCAAATCCAGTAAGTAAATAAAAGTAAATTTGGCTGGAATGTAAGTCTAACAAAAAAGCTATTTGGTCACATCTACTCACTTGAACTAATGCTTAGTTTAGTAGAAAAACAACACTGTGTCAATTTTTTCACACTCGGATAACTGAGGCAAAAACGTAGGTTGCAGGAAAGTGGTTCCAAAGAGTTACAGTTATAAGGTTTTAAAAAACAATTAGTTTACGTTTTAAAAATTGACTCGATCGGAGTTAATTGCGTCATCTCTAGTTTTACATTAAAGGAGCAATTCCAGCCTCATGGCAAGTTTCCAATCTCGAAGAAAAAAATAAAATTTCCCTTTGCAGCCTGAGATTTACAGTTCTGTTCTTTCAAAGAAAGTAACTAAAACTGGCTCCACGTTTGATTCAAGTTTGGAATCAACAAACTATTTTAAGTCATTTGTAGATACAGTATAATCCTGTATGAAACTATTGGGATCCAGTATTTCCAACTTTATCCGCTACATATGGTGAACTCATCGGCAAGGAATCTTCTTATCACCTGGTGAATATATTTGTAGAATGTATTTCATGATGGCTTTTATTAAAGGAAACCCATGGTTTCTCTGGACGCCTTATGACTTGGTCTGTTAACGATTCATCGTAGAGTTGTCTGGTCACGTTTTCTTTCCGCGTCCGTCAGAAAACTGCGCAGGAGTACAAGGATTCTTGCGAACTGTGGGAAGTGTTTCAACGAACCATATCCAGCGGATCCCAGCCTGGGGTGAATGTCAAGGAGGTAAGTCCCTGTGAAAGCGATTATAACAAATCGGAACAAATATCTTTTATAGGCCGTCCAATATCCCTGTAGTAGAATTCGATGACAGTGTAAGTAACTCCGGTCATGTTGTTCCTTAGTGTTGGTTGGTGTATGTTTTCCTACTGTGATTATTATTACTGATTTTCTGTATCTACTTGTATTCAAATGGATGATGTGTGATGAAGCTATTTCTTGCAATGTCAATTGCAGGTTTTTACCATCATTAATGTTAGGAATGCTGTATAATGTGGCGTTTGCTATCTTGCTGATAGAATGACTACCTCTAAGCGGCTCGAATCGTTCGTTCCGCTTGTTTGTCTAATGAGGTTTACACGTTTCTTTTTGATAGTTTAAACGATTCTCAGTGGTACTGGTTATGGCTAGTGGACTGTTTTACCCAAAAAGAAAATTGATGGTGTTACTTCAGTAACCTGAAGGAGTCACAATCTCTTAAGGGTTTACCAGACACAGAAATAAGTACTTGTTGGTACATGAGTGGTTATATTCTCTTCGTGTGGTTACCAAACACTGGAAGAAGCACTTGTGATTACATGAAGAGTTATAATCTCTTGAATGGGTTAACCAAACACATAAAGAAGTACTTGTTGGTACATGAGGATTCATATTCTCTTGAAGGGATTACCATACATATAACAAATTACCTATTGGTACATGAGTAGTTATAATCCCTTAACCCCAACTTCTCATTCACTTCAGCAGTAAATGTTTTATCCAAATGACCTGGCGAGAACAGTGACCAACACTGTCACGACAGTTTCATGCAGTGCCTCGACACTGCAGCTGCTTACCCGATTATTTTAGCTCTACTACGGTAGACGGGTGTGGCCAGCAGGAATCAGACCAGCACATTTTACGTCTAAAACATATATTGCGTACGAATAACAACGCGACTTTGCATTGCTGGTTTTCCTATATTTCAAATCGGCTTTCCGGTGCTGCCCAGACCGATGTGTATCTTCAATCTGACGTCAGTGTAGCGAACTTGAACGCTGAGCGGAATGAATGCACTACCCGCGATCTACGTTTGAGGAATAAAGACTTGATCGTCTAGTCGTTATTTCCATTCATAAAATTTGACTACAGGTTTTTGGAAAAGGCGACACTTTTTCGTGTAACGTTATTCCGCCAATTAGCTCTTTTGTAACGTCACAGCGAAGATATCGTCCACTGACCGAGAGTAGGATGTCATCATATGGCCGCCTACATTGACGATGACGGAAAAAAAAACATCCCGGGGAGCATTTTAAGCAATTCAAGCTAGCGCGTCAGTTCACAGATGTAGGTCGTTAGCGCGTGCTCACAACCGTACGTAGCTAATTTTGTGCACTGTCCACGATCAGATCTGAAATCGTTTGCTACCGAAAAGCACTGTATCGTATGCTGCTGGCAATTAATTTCAACGATTCTCCTAAGCTTCTTCTGGTTTGGGTCTACAGCCCGTCCTGGGTACTCTCGATTGGAGGACACCGGTCATGAATGGTTTCTCGACCAATCAGATTGCAGCATTGTGAATAAGGCTTTATGGATGCAGCTTACATACTGGTTACGTTCAATTGTGCCTACGAGGTAGCTTGCATATCATGTATATATATCATGGATACCATCAGGTGGATGGTACTTAAAAGTAAAATTCTCGAAACAACTGTAGGACCTGGTTTTTCCCTCAAACCTGGTTTGAAAGGCATCGTTAGGCACAACATTTCGTGTCTAAGCCAACCCGATTAATTTGATTCGCTGTTACTCCTGAGGGGGATGAGTCACAAAAGAAATCTAGCACAATTTAGCTTGTAACCAATGACGTCTGAAGAAAAGGCACTTCCGATGGACTTTATATTTTGGACCATGGGTTCCTTCATTGTGAGAAGATGCTCTATTGCTCATTGTGATAAGATTGTCTTATAATTAACATACACAATAAGGAGCATGGGTAGGCATGAAATGTAACATTCAACGGTCGATATAGTTTCGCGGTCGAAAAAGCCAGAACTCTCCTTTGCACTTGGCATGAAATGCATCATACTATTTGAACAACAAATGTAGCATTTCCTCGACACCAGTATCTGGTCAGCGGTTTAAATGCTACGACCGCCTTCCACGGGTCGAGGTGGCTGGTGACCTACCAAAGGTATATGTATTTATTTTCCGACATTGGTACCTGGCTTATTGTTTAAATGTGAAAGTTTCCAAATTCACTTTTCAAACTTTCCATTCGATCCTACGATGACCAAAATGATCAATTATCCTGCTATACAGTGCCACTAAATTATGTTGCAAAGTTTTGATTAAAAGATCGGATTGTAAAAATGCTCACCCCTTTAGAATGGTGATTTTTGTTGTTGTGGAGTATCAAGGACACAATGTCAGTTTGAACCCTTTTGTGGGCTAGCCAGACTAAACAATCCATTTTATCCAAGTTATCATTGAGTTTGAAATACCTATTGAACATTTAATCAAAGTTAAAAGGGTGTGAGTAGGGGGGGGGGGTGCAGGTGGGGAAGTGGGATAGGGGTCACGACCCAATTTACCGTGTTAATTGTCTGGAGGCTACGAGACATATTACGGGTTCCTACGTAACCCTGGTCTTTGGGGAACTAAATGCAGCGTGGCTCGTCTCTTCTTGGCGGTAAATGTCGTGGAGGGGAAGAACGATCTATTATATTAACAAACATTGGAAAAGATGGTGGTACCATTATAATATCTAGCGAGATTTATTTTAATGCGCTGCTGGATGGCTCCTATGGAGGTTTTCTTCATTTTATTAAAACTAAGGCATGGTTAGGGTTCGACAGACAAATGTTTCAGGCTGGCGATTTGTTTTACGGCCAATTGCGCAGGGGGTGAACCCGTAACGTAAACAACCCCCCCCGACTTTCTTTCATTTTAAGCTTTTCTCCTTTTGTGACGGTCCATCTTGTTCGCTTGGCTAAAGCGTTTCTTATTGAATGGACCACACCGTGACCCCGGACCGTACTGTATGACGTTTGACCTCTCCTTTATATCTTTCATGTTACATAACTTACTGCTTCTATTATTTTCTCAAAACCCTCGCTGCACACAGTCATAGCCGGCCTACCGTGCGGCTCCGTTTCGCGGCCCATTCTACTGACTAATCCGTCTAACCATCGTTTCGTCTTCCTACCATCAGCCTATCACCTTTCTTTTGCCCGAAATCTCGCCCAAAATTAAAATAGCCGACTCGCCCAAATCCCCCATAGTCCTCCTGCGCCGCCAGGAGTGCTCGTGGGAGCTCACTGCAGCGGAGGAGAGCAGCGACGATGCGGAGGGGGAAGATGACGACGACGACGATGACAACGACGACGATGATGATGATGAGGAGGAGGTATAGTTTCCATGCATGGCCACCACCAACTCCCTCCCCGCCCCCTCTATCTCTTACACCTGCCTGCCTGCCGGCTATTTGTACCCTCATGAGTAATGTGGAATCGCGATGCATCCCCCCAGCGGAGCAGGTCGACGCGTGACGACCGTTCAAAATTTCCCCGGCCTGGTCGCAACGATGGAACGTCACTCGATCCTGTCATTTGATCAAAATCCACCTTCGCCCCCAGTTATACGCCATCATCTCCATCACTCCAAAGCAACGGCCATACCATAATTGGTACGGGGTACAGGAGAGACAACCAGGGTTCGACGGTCGACAAATATTCCTCAAAGTTTGGGAAGTCGAAAAGAGAGAAGGAAAACAAAACCTTGCGTACAAAATGAAGTTACCGTTTACACCTGACGCCCATTAGGCGACTTGGGGTATCCTCGGAAAATGTATTATAGCAAAAACAGGAGATGAGACATCGAGAACAATTTAAGCCGTCTTGGTGTGCTTCTTGAAGGTGTCTATCATATCCACGGATTTTATTTTGAGAAAAAAAAATTCAGCATGAGAGTGAAATATCATCCGGAAAACCTCCTTACCGTTAGTCAATCAATCGGGTTCGTACCGTCGTGTCCAGTCGTACAGTGTGCATCTCCACGATTCTAGTAATTTTCCAGCCTTTTGGTTTAAATTGATGTGATTGTTAGCTCTCGGGGGAAGATTTTCACAAAGGAGATCTGCAGGATCGGTCTGATGTTTAGTCTCCGCGGTGAAGGCTCGGTCGGGATCTCGTACACAGCTCACGACGTCGTCTGTACGTAACTGATTGTGTTGCGTCTCGTGATCTATCATAATCCGACGTCACAATGAGTCGATGTCTCTTACTTGGCCTTGTAAAAGCCCAATAGTGAGTATCAGTTGGTTTTGGTGCAAAATATGATTAATGAGCGGGTGGGGCTAATCTTCAAATATCTATTTGCTTCACCCTTTTGGCATGAAGGTGTTTTAATGAGCGATGCCTAAAGGGATAAATTATAGTCTGCCGTAGGATCCTGTTGGTCTCATCCCCCTTTTACTCCACTTTATCTCTCTCTGTCTTTCTTCTCTTTGGGTATATACTTCATGTAAGACCACCTCAAATATAGGATACATACATGAGTATGTATAAGTTAGGGGATAGGCTAGTATCTACATACACACATGTACATACTCTATAGTTTAGGTGGATTTACATGAAGTACATACTACGGGATAGGCTAGTATCTATACATACACAATGACACTTACACCATATTTGAGGTATATACGTCATGTGAGGCCACCTCAAATATAGTCTAGTATCTACATACACACACGTACATACACTATATTTGAGGTGAATTTACATGATGTACATACACCATATTTGAGGTAGTCGTACATGAATTACGTACCTCCAATACAGGATACATAACATGAATATATATAAGTTAGGGGATAGGTTAGTACCTACATACACATGTACATACACCATATTTGAGGTAGTCTTACATGAAGTACTGTACATACCTCACTTTGTTGTGCCATCTGCTTGCTTTGATGTCTCCCAAATATTGTCATACAACGGTCACACGGTTTGCATCGTCAATCTGTCAGGTACTTTGCCTGCTTCCCATCCTCTTCGCTTACAATGGCTATCCTCTTCAATTCCATCTGCTTATCTTTTCGTTTTGATGGCAGTGATTACACTAGTTCAGCCTCTTTTGTCTGTTATTGTATTGTTTGTCAAATCATGATGTTTCACACTTTAATGTTGGCTCAGACTGTCTTAGCTCAGGCTGTGTTGGCTATAAAGGCTATGTTGGCTTTAAAGGCTATGTTGGCTTTAAAGGCTGTGTTGGCTATAAAGGCTAATTTGGCTGTAAAGGCTGTGTTGGCTCAGGATGTGTTGGCTTTAAAACAGCCCGCTTCTCTGGAAGGAATTCCAGAAGAATTGTGTTTGCTTGTTTGTTTCACAGTATTCATAATCCATCCCATTACAGTCCGCCGTATCATTTTATCTTGGCCAAGCAGAATAGCTTCAGTGGGGAGGGGGATCACACCCCCATCTCAGATGAGTTGGAAAAAATAAACAAAATATGTGATTTTCCCCAAGGAAAATTTGCTGGTAAATTTCTCCTCATAAAGTTTAGTTCATTTGTCTATTAAGCCTGAAATGTAGCACCAGCCTGCATCAAGAAACCCCCTCCCTTTGGACCGCTCCCCAAATACACGGCTTCATCTACGTCAGCTGTTAAGACCACTTTTTGTCGTGGCTGAACGACCGACCCACTGTATTACTGATTAAAGAGACAACGGTTTTGTCCCGACGACTGAAAACTTTTAAAGCGATTGCTCGGAATCGTTCCGTACGTTTCCGACTTCAAAGCGCCTTCGGTTCCGTCCGTCAAATGTTTACGAGTCTGCACTGCAGACTACTTCACGCAGTCTAAACTGTTTTTTTTTAAATCGAGCGCCTTAATAAACTCTCTTGACCTTCCCGATTTTCCTCCCGCTCACTGTCACTGTTTGGTTATTATCGGTAATTTACGTAATCATTCCGATCCTGATCGATGACGATCGTTTTAATTTCTTTCGTGCCGTCCCTTCTTTCAATCCACGAAACGTTCTTTAAGAGTTTTTGACAAAATAACCCCTTTCGCGCATAAAGGATCTTGCCCTTTTCCTCGTTCAGTTTGAGCGTATATATTTTTTATTTTTTTTATTTTTTATTCCTATTACTCAGCGAGAGAACTCATTTTGTTCAATTTCCAAACGTGATACACAAGCAGACTTAACCATGCAGCGTATCTCTTATGATGAGGATTAACATGGAGTATGGCTCCTAGCAGCTGTGTAACGTACGTCTAGCAGATAATTGCCAAAGTTGTTCGTGTCAGCTTCTAGTTGATACTTCCTGCATGCCGATTAAAGTGTGGTGATGCACCTGCTGTTGTAACGGTCGCCTGTAGGTCGCCCTCTGTGCTCCTCCCAGAAACACAACGTCGGGTCGTGTCCCGTGGCTTCGATCGTCTCTGTCCGGTCCAGTTAGACGTGGCATGGTTTGAAAAGTGTGAGTTTTATGTGGCATGCATGACCTTCTCCCTGGCTGAGGACTGGTGCTTCATGTTTTCACGTTGTGCGTTCGTTCAGGTAATGATTTTCCTTAATTAAATGCAAAACCGTTTCTTCTCCAAGTGTGTATCTTACAAGACCTGTTATGTCGTATCCGTATTGATTTACAGAGGGTATCCACATAAAGCTATGGAATAATTGGTTGTAATCATGGTTATCGCCTGTGGTTTCGAACTACAATTGAGGCCCAAGTTTAAAAAGGGGGGATTTTTCGTCGGTGCTTCCCTGGAGGTTAATGACGGACCGTGGTCCTTGCAGCAGAGTACATGCGGGAAGAAAAGGTGCAGCGTTCAGCGAGGATTGTTTGGTTTTGATTGGCATTGATATTTTATAGACTGTGGTTTCAATAGTATGTTGATGATATTATATAGACTGTGGTTTCAATATGTTGATGAGTTTATATAGACTGTGGTTTCAGTAGTATGTTGATGATATTATATAGACTGTGGTTTCAATAGTATGTCGATGATATTATATAGACTTTGAGGCTACAACAGCGTAAGGATGATTGTACATAGAATCTTAGGCTGCGACAGCATGTGGATGATAATACAAAGACTTGTACCTCTAATGTTACAAATGTTCAATTGTATATATATGAAAATAAATATAATTGTGAATTGGTCCTGCATCTGGATTCATTGGTAGTAATGTTAGCTAAGATTCACTGTAACTTGGGTCCTTGAAAAGATTATAGTTCAGTTTGGTGAAGTACATTCTGTGGTCTATAAGCATAATATTACACACTTTTACACATTTCAGAGTAAACCACGCCACAGTGGTTTGTAAGGAACACAACATTATCCGTTTTGCCACCAAACATAGTGTATGATTTACAAACTCGTACCATGGCACCATATTCCATATCCACATAAGTGGTTCACTCAGTCACTGGAACATAAATCCAGTTTGCCTTCCTCATCTGTGACCATCGCCTCCGTGACTCGAAAAGAAAAATCCAGTTACTGACACGGTTAACGCCGCAAATAAATCGAAACCCGAGACTAACACGAGACCGAACCGAAGACAAATTTAAATGTCTCTCTCTTTCACGGAAACGAAGCCGGAGGACAGGACCGAGCCGGACGAAGGCGCCCCGAGGATCGGAGGGTACACCCTGGAGAACCCGTCCGACCCCCTGGAGCAGCTCTTCACCACCGTGTTTGCCCACCAGGACAGCGGCGGCAGGTTCGTCAGCCTGCTGTTCCGCAAGTTGCCGCCCAGGACCCAGTTCCCGGACTACTACGCCGTCATCGACGAACCCATCGACCTCAAGGACGTTGCTAAGAGACTGAAGGTAATCGATCACCATTCCCCCCCCCCCTCCCCATTGTCCTCTTTGGCTGATGGTCTGACGTAAAATAAAATGAGAGGTAAATAAAAAAAATAATTAAAAAAAGAGAGAGATATATTTTGAAGAAAAAAATGAGAAATAAATGAAAAGTGATACAAATGGTCAAATTTTAAAATCGATCAAATCAATAAAACAATTAAACGTGAACTTAAAAATAAAATAGAAATGAAAAAGAAGATGGAATTGTTTTTCCCGTTTGAAAAGATTATAGTTATTAGCATGTTCTACGATCTTTAGCCATGATTTGTCATCGAGACCGTGCGTGACATTGTGTGTGATTGGTTTAAAAATGTGACCATCTAAGTGCAAGCAAGCCCAATCGTACAGGAATTTCAGTGATTTTCATCGATTTTTTGGGGGTGGCAGACTAGGTTATGAACCACATTTTTGTCGGGAGTGATATCGGCGAGCGTAACAGCCTCGACTCGACATCTTACCAAAATAAAAGACGAGGGTAATATTTATGGTTACGTCGGGTCCAACATTTCGAATCCACCTCGTGTGACTCTCCCGAGGGCAGCGTTTTCTCCGTGTGAAGTTTGCCCGTTTGATATGAATCCTCTTCCAGAGGTATAGTGTGCCGAAGCGAAAACTACCGACAGAGAGGAGGGGGGCATTCTCGAATCTTTTGGCAGATGAACTCCGGCAGACGTTGAAACTTTGGGCCCACGGGGTTGCTTTCTGTGTTATCATTGAGGTTTCCTGTACTGTAGATATAGCGTAGCATATACTGCCAAAGTTTTGGTTATAATATATGTAAAAGTAACATTATTTACAAAAATTTCATCGTTGCTTTTGTGTGCTAGTTTTTGGTGGTGTAAAGGTGGTGGTGTTACAGTCAGCATTTGATTTTCTAAAAATAAATTGCATAGCAGATTTGTAACTGTACACTATCTAAGCGGAGCGCCACCATAGCTAGAAAATACCCCCTAGATCGCAGGAAACGACACTTCCCGGGCATTTTTGTCATCACCGCAGATCCCATTTGAGGGTCACATGAGCGGATTTATAATCCAAATGAAGTGCTCGCCAGGTCTGCCCGAAGCCGGACATCAGATTCAAAGGCTGTTAAATACAGATTGCGGTACGACAAACAAACGAAAAACACAAAGTTTTGAGGTGTCTCGTTGTCCTTTCCAGGGAGGTGAATACCCAACCCTGGATGACCTGGAAAAGGACCTCCTGTTGATGGTGAACAACGCCAAGGCCTTCAACGAGCCCGGGTCCCAGGTCTACAGAGACTCCTACACCCTTCGGAGGCTCATAGCCGGCCGGAAGAACGAACTGGAAAAACAACTCGCGAGGGGGCCTCTCCAGTCAAGGTTGGAGTCTTCACTCATTTCAGCACTTTTGAAAAAAAACTTGTTCGTAATTGGGCGACTGCTTCTTCGCTCCGTCGGTTGGACCTCTGTCAAGTACGTCACCCGGGCCGTGGTTTTCGTGGACGGTGAAATTTAAAGCGGCGAAGCGACAACGCATGACTGATTCTAAGTTGAAACCAGACGGCCAAGTGTAGTTTACAAAACTGCTACAGAAAAATGTGACATTTTATAATAGATTAGGGTCATATTAACCCCAAAAAAGGGGGGCGTATTTATGCATACGAAAGAAATGTTACGGAGTTTGTACCACCTCTTAGTAAATGCTGCTGTTGAGAGGGGTTTTTTTTCTCCGCCCATTACACGAATGTATAACTTCAAATGAACTGCCTTTCCCAATCGCAGTTGCTCTGTTATCCAGCAATCGCGGTGAATGTAACGCAAAGACGAGTTTGTTACGTAGTAATGTTCGTACACTGGTGTCATTAATATATCCCATGGATTTCACATTCCACATTATGATCGTATGTTTTAGCTTACAGAAGCTGAAATCTCTGAAGAAGTATATCCTAAAAGATGTCAAAGTGTTGACAGCCATCTTGCATTGTAACAACTCACTGCTATATTGTAGATAATGTCCATTGTTCTAACAGCTACAGTTTCAGTAGGTAAACTGTTCCGTTCTCAAATAAAGTTTTGATTAAATGTATATTAACTCTGCTATTGTTGATAAATTCCACTGTTGTAACAGCTACAGTTTCAGAAGGTAAAATGTTCAAGTTCACAAAAGCTTTGATGTAAACGTATGACAACTCACTGCTATTCGTAGATAATTTCCCCTGCACTGCTATTTTAGGGTGTGTAGCATGGTGATGTTCTACGTTAAACCCCGCAGACCCAACGAGAGAAGCTCACAGGGCACAAGGTCTGCCCTGAGCGAAGCTCTGGCGCTGCCGTCGGATGACGAAGAGGAGGAAGAAGAAGAAGAAGAAGACCTGGACGAGGAGGATGGAGCCGACGAAGAAGATGAGGACGGAGCGGTGGTCGAGGAGGAAGCGGGAAGAGAGGAAGAAGAAGAGGAGGAGGAGGAGGAGGATGAAGAGGATGAGGACGAGAAGGTCACCATGGAGTACGAGGACGCCGACGAGTCGGGCAACGAGAGCCTGCTCTCCGACACCAGCGACAACCTTCACCAGCTCTTCGGCACCGTCGTGAACTTCAAGAACGCCGCAGGGCAGGTCATCTCCGAGCCGTTCATGAGGCTGCCCAGCCGGAGGACGTACCCCGACTATTACCACGAGATCAAGGACCCCATGGCCCTCTGCAAAGTCAGGACCAAGGTCAAGGTAGTTGTAAGAGGGGGCGGGGTGGGGGGGCGTAACGAGGTGCAGATGACCGAACGAGGTAGCTTTCTCGGATACCGAAAGATGGGGCGAGGGATGGGGGGGGCGTTTGGGTGTTGACGACAGATGTAATCTTTGATGTAACTCGGTTCGTGTTTGTGAGATAAACTGTGGCCTTCAGGTCAGCGGGTATGGTGGCCCCGGGGGGATGTCGCTCTTTAATATTCTACGCCCCGCCCAGAAAAACAACGACAATTGGTCTTTCGTTATGTGGTCTTCATACAAGAGGGTGTCCTTAAATATCACTGTTTCTTGGGTTGGTTGTGACATTCTGCCCCGAAAATACAACTACAACTCGGTACAACTTGATAGTAGCATAGTTAATTTATGGCATCGAAAGAGATCAGTTATAAACTGATGAATATGGCTCAAATGGGTGATTTTTAGGAATTACACCAGAGAGAGTAATGCCACAAAGGGTTTGCCTTTTATCTATACTTGCATAAATTTGTCTACTATTAATTAGTTTATTTTAGCACAGTATCGACTTCATCTGCCTGTATTTGCCTACAGCTCATAGTTACTTGAGGTGCGACATTGATTATACTGTATCTACCTGTAATATTGTCTACAACTTCAATTGAGTGCGATATCGAGTTCATCTGGCCGTATTTAGTCTACTGCTGATAGGCAGCGCAGTGTCGACTTCGTCTACCTTCTAGGTCAGACACTTACGTTAGACCCAGCGTACTATTTCTTTTATTTTCGTTAGAGCTCCAAGTATGAGTGTCTCCAGGAGATGCTGAGTGACTTGGACCTCGTATTCAACAACGCAAAGCAGTACAACATGCCGAACTCGAGGCTGTACAAGGACGCAGACAGGCTTCAGAAGGTCATGCATACACGGTACAAGGAACTGGAGACGTTAAAGGTGGGTCTACCTGCACGCAGTGACCTTCGTAAACCTTCTCTAGCAAGTCTACCTGTTTAGTTATACCCTGTTCGTTTTTCTACCATCTCTTCCAAGCTAAGGAAATGTCAGTCTACCTGTTTGGCTGTAGTTATACAATGTATACGTATTGATTTTGTACCCTCTCTTCCAACTTTGGTCTACCTGTCGTTAGTTATACATCATGATTTTCTACCCTCTCTTCCAAATTAGGAAATGTTAGTCTACCTGTTTAGTTGTAGTATACTAATATACATATTGATTTCTACCCTCTCTTCCTATAGTCTACCTGTTTAGTTATACATGTTATCCTTATTGATTTTCTCCCCTCTCGTCCAACTTAGGATATGTCAGTCTACCTGTTTGGTTGTACATGTATACAAATTGATGTTCTCCTTTCTTCCTACTTTGGAAACACAACAGTCTACCTGCTTAGTACGTGTAACTATGCTTTTTCTACCCTCCTTTTGCCCAACAAACGTCAGTCTACCTGTTTGGTTGTACGTGTATACTTATTGACTTTGCAGAAGGAGTTTGAATCCGACGACGAAGGCAGCGTCCGGAAAAAGAAAGCCAAGAGGGACGCTATCCGGACCAACATGATGGTCATGTACCATAGCCTGTTGGACTGTAAGGTGACGAACCGCGGGGGCTTTGAAAGGTGGAGGGTGTGTCAACGTTTTTATAGCCGACATCAGCAGCAGACGACGGATTCAAGCAGACCCCGACGGGGGGGGGGGGGTATTACTCGACTATCGCTAAACGTGAATGAGAAGATCATAAGCTCTACTGTTATTGGTTCTGACTAGCATGCATAGTAATTAGTGGGCGGGGCCGGAATGTCGGTATATCCTCGGCTCTGCGTACGTCTGATTTTCTTGATCTGATGCGTAGGTTGAGATTTTAGTGGACCGTGTCAGGAGGAAATCTTGCTGACTTAGCTCGTAAATGCTATTTCAAGGAAGAGCATTTTTTGGATGGACTTCCCCATGATGAGAAAATGCCCCCTATGGTTCATGGTGGTGTATAGGCTCTAAGGTTGATATCTTCGCAGGGTGAAAAACTTTATCTGTACTGGGGAGATGATGTGAGCTTCCGTCGCATTTGCGGAATTGGTCAAATTAATATTTATTTTATCAATTTCAAGCTCTTGATAAGTATGATAAGTTTACTTCGGTAATTTAAATCGTCAGATTAAATGTTCACGAAAAGCTAATTTTGCAGAGAGAATCGGTGTTGTGATTACATTTATTCCCGACATACCGGTGGTTTGCTTGTTACATCGTGAGTGATGTGATTACATTGTTTGTAGTGTACCAGTGCTTATTTGTTACATCATGAGTGATGTGATAGCATTATTTGTAATGTACCATTGCTTGTTACATCATGAGTGATTTGATTACATTCTATATCATTGTTTGTTACATCACGAATGATGTGATTACTACATTCTCTATGCTCCATTGCTTGTTACATCACGAGTGATGTTTAGCATAAATGTAGTAAGGGTTAGGGAAGCCTCTCAGGCTTATAGCGCAACTCTGGCCTGTGCTAATCATGTATAATCATAAGAGGATAATGATTACATTATTCTCTATGTACCATTGCTTATTACATCATGAGTGTTGTGATTACATTTATTCTGTATCGATCAAAGTGGTTTGCTTGTTGCATCGTGAGTTTTGTGATTACTTATACACCAGTGATTTTCTTCTTATGCCATGCAGAGCTGTGATTAGGTTATTCTCTATATTACTGATACTATACGCCTTGTTATATCAAGGTCCGCAATGGTCCTACATATACCTCTTGAATCCATTACAGGACGAATCGGACCGGTCGTTGATCGCCATGTTCATGGAGAAACCTTCCAAGAAGGAATACCCAGACTACTACCAGGTCATCACAGACCCAGTGGACATGAAGACCATCGAAGTCAGCATTCTCACAGATAAGGTACGACCCTCTACGGTCAACTTGATTCCTCTAGCGTGAGAGAGAGGTCGTGTGACATCGGCCGCATTAACGCCATGGAATATTCCTCTTGGTGTGGAATGTCGTCCGTTTGGTGGAATTAGCTTCTTCAAAATAGAGTGAACTATTTATTTGTTGTGATAAACTTTGGCATATTTTTTTTTTACGTAATAGCAGTTGTACCGTCCTGTTTATGGATGAAGGAAACAAACGTGGTGTGGAGATCAAATTCCTACGTACTTTGCCGAGCGATATGTAATTCAACAAAACAAACGTGTTATTGAGATCCCATTCCTACGTACTTTTGCTAAGGGATATGTAATTTAAGATAATAAAAAAAAATGTGATATGGAGATCAAATTTCCTAGGTACTTCGCTAAGGGATACATAAATCATATAAAATCATGATAATGTCATATTTTATCATGATAATTATAATAAATCAGAGGTTATGCCTAGACTGATCAGTTGACGCACAGTTGTACGTAACCGGGTGCGAGTGGTTTCTTTTTATTATTTATTTATTTGTTTGTTGTTGTTCTTGTCTACAGTACCCTGGAGAGGACGCCCTGCTGGTAGACTTTGACACCATGTTCTCCAACGCCCGCCACTACAACGAGGAGGGCTCCATGATATTTGAGGACGCCAACCAACTGGAGAAGGTCCTGAAGAAGAAGTGCAAAGAGATGAACATATCCATCCCAGGTTAGCCACGCGGTTCTGTAGGTGGTCGCATGTGCATACGCGAGGGTCGAACCGCCCGTGGATGGTCTCGCGGTTCATAGGGGGGGAACCCGTTGCGTACACGGTCCGGTTCCTGATGTACGAGGAACCCGATGCATTTTGAGCTGTAACTTACAAATTTTGGTCGTGAAAAGAAGATTTCAACTGGAACCCTTGATTGGCTGCCATTTTCTCTCTCGATATTTTTGAAGTTATATAGCCTCAAGCCTGACAAAGGTGACAAGGAGTTGTACAAAATACAAAATAGTATTAAAAGTTTACCACGACCTCTGTTTTGGTTCCGACGACGAATGCTCAGGAGCCTATGCTATGTTACGATAGCACGGTTGGGCTTCACTACAATACGATAGTATTTCAAGAGCAGCATTCTGTGGTGGCCTGTTTCAATTTCAGGCTTCACTATATCAAAATTAAAAGATGAGGTTGTTGGTCCAAAGATATTGTCATTTGTGTTATAGGTACCGAATTTGTCAGGGTTTATTCCAATTGGTAATAGGCATGTGTATGGCCCTCCTTGGAAATTTGCATTAATTTGCATAAAGGAAAATGTGCAAATTTTTGAGGTGTAGGTGGAAGAAAATCCCTTCCTGGTAGAAACCATGGGCACAGGCTGGCCGCTAACGCAGCAAACTATTACCGTTTCCTTCTCCAGAATTCCAGATTGGCAAAGGATTGAGAAAGTCGCCCACTAAGAGGAGCACCAAGGCGTTAAGCCCGCTAGCGCAGAAGCTGCAAGAGTTGTACACCACCATCAAAGATTACAAGGACGCCACCGGGAGAGAACTGGCCACGCCCTTCGTCCGCCTGCCGTCGAAAAACGTACGACCGCCAACGGAAAAGATCTACGGGCGCGTATAAAACCATGCAGGCGATTCGTCGTCGACTGGTCGTTGTTACTTCTGGAAGCAGAGCCAGAGAGAATCGGCAAAAGGCCATCTTGATGTTAGATCGAGTAGGATTCTATCGGCGTGCGGCATTCTTAGTTCTATTTACTCCATTGGTTTCCTTTAATATTTGAATTTCATCTGTCGATATATGCTCATTTAGGCCTGTATTACGAAAGTTACTTGTCAACGATGTACTCATGTAGGCCCGTATGATGATGTTGCCTGTCAACGATGTACTCATGTAGGCCCGTATTATGATGTTGCCTGTCAATGATGTACTCATGTAGGCCTGTATTATGAAGTTGCCTGTCAACGATGTACTCATGTAGGCCCGTATGATGATGTTGCCTGTCAACGATGTACTCATGTAGGCCCGTGTGATGATGTTGCCTGTCAACGATGTACTCATGTAGGCCTGTATTATGATGTTGCCTGTCAACGATGTACTCATGTAGGCCTGTATTATGAAGTTGCCTGTCAACGATGTACTCATGTAGGCCTGTATTTTGAAGTTGCCTGTCAACGATGTACTCATGTAGGCCCGTATGATGATGTTGCCTGTCAACGATGTACTCATGTAGGCCCGTATTATGATGTTGCCTGTCAACGATGTACTCATGTAGGCCTGTATTATGAAGTTGCCTGTCAACGATGTACTCATGTAGGCCTGTATTTTGAAGTTGCCTGTCAACGATGTACTCATGTAGGCC
>JAODAG010332271.1:0-10728 GCA_027574785.1 Orphnurgus asper
TATATATTATATATATATAGATATATAGAGAGAGAGAGCAAAACTTATTCAATTGTAGTTCTACATCCTGTGAGTCAGAGAAATTAATATGCTGAAAGATTTATAAAAAGGTGACTTGAGGGGGGTCACAGCTGGTCACAAAAAGTTCACCCTTCCTCTCCCCCCTCTGTTATTCACACATATAAGGCCCAGCAGGAGGAGTATTAGACCTACCCCCACTGAGCAGACACCCCTCCCTATTCATTATTCTAATTGCTTCCCCATTCAAAGGCAGGCTTTTATCACAGGCCTGGTGGACACACAAAGGGGGCCCATTGATTGGACTTCCTTTTAAGCAATGGAATCAAAGCAATGACAAAGCATGACAATGGTGCATAAGAGCTTTGAATTGGTTAGCAGGAAATGGACCAGTCAGCTGTGACTTTAGCCTCCAATTGTTTGAAATGTATATAACTTGGGGGGGGGGAACTTTAGACAAAGGGGACTAATTGTCATTGTTTGTAGGGGGTGCTACTGTCTTGGTAATTGAGTGTGTAAAGGGGCAAGACAGATATATACCATCTTGTAGTAGTATTATACCAATGTTCTGTACCAATACACTGGGTCAAGTTTGTTTGGCCACTTAAAAAAAAGGGAAAAAAAAAGCCCAGTCTTTTGACAAAGGTGTGAAGAAGCTTCTCCCAAGGTCAGTGTATTTGCTGCTAATGTTTTTTTTTTTTTACTATGTCAGTTGCATTTGCTCCCTCTCAGGGGCATAAACTATGAGCTTATTATCTTCACACCTACCATAAATAAATCTCTCATATACCAGCTAGGACAGAAGGTGGTTTATCCAGTAAACCTTTTTTGGAAAATGTAGAGCTTTACTCATGGTTAATAACTAATTTGCCATGTCTTGAAGGGAATGTTTGCTCAAAGTTTTAAACAATTTGGAAGCAATTAACATTATTATTCTTGTTATTACCTTTAAACCTGAGAATTGTTAGGAATGTTAAAATCACCAAAAAAAGAGAAAACAAAGCACACAACGAGACTTCCTGTGCAAAGCTCTCAACCTCAGAAAACAAACTAAGAATTTGCAAGCTGTGAGTTGTCAAATGTGTTTTTTTAAATCACCAAGGTGTTTTAAATCAACACAATTGCTTCTATATATATACTCTCTCTCTCTCTCTCAGGACACAGGCCAAAGCTGGACGATCCTGCGCGCGGCGGCATTCCAGCTCCTCTACAGAACACCGCCCTCCCCTTCAGCGACAGGTTATCAGAGTTACACAACTTCCCCGTAGTCGGCAGACCGCAGCAATCTTCGTCGTCGTGTGCGGTACGAGGAGGGGTCAACACCACTAGCAGCTTTCTTGGTAATTTTTTTTTTTCCCCTTCCACTATTCCATTTTGTTCGCTTGAATATTTTCTTCCAGAGAGCTTGTATTATTTTAGACAGATCGTGGAATGATAATGGCTGGCAATCTCTCATGGCACTCGTTCCCGCCAACAACTATGAATACTGCCCTCTCTAGCTACGCACCCTTCTTCAATGAACTTTAAGAAGTTTTTGAAAGCGTGCATTTCGTACAATAAAAATAAAACTTTTTCCAAGTTGCGAGAAGGTGAGCATGGGGTTGTAAGCCGTGGCACAATTTTTTTCCGGTTCCAGTCGAGGTCCAGATAGGCCTACAACTGACCCGGTAGTATGGTTTAGGAGGATTATCTTTCGAACGGTCCGACTACGAACCTCGCGTGCGAGTAAAACATTTGACTTTAAGGTATCCCCCTCCCCCCTAGCTTAGGGCTAACTTGACATTATTTTCCAAAAAATGTCAAACTTTAATCCATGCGTTGAGGTTCGTAGCTTACGTACGTAAGTTATTCCAGCCCGGGTCCACCACTGCAAAATGGTCTAAATGAGGCAAATATATATATATATATAGGTTATATATACAGGGCACAGTTGGCAGTAAATTAACATTCATCATTTCTCGTGAACCATGGGCAAATATTTTGAACTATGTTTTTCCAAAGTCTCAACCCAAAACACTCTATAAATTTTTAGAGAGAGTCATTGTTTAAACCCCCAATGGTGATAAATTTCTTCATTCTCCCTTGCTGTTATCAATTGATGGGCAATCTTCTTAATATTGGGAAGGACTGCTGCTGTGTACTTACAATGGACATTCCCAAAAGGATTTTTCCAATTTGGGTATAATTGGGGTATAATTTTACAGTAACATGGTGGTAAAACTGCTGGTTTGGGGGCGCCCAACTATGTACCAATTTAAAGGGTTATACGCGGCTTGCCCACGGTAGACATTCGACACTGCCACCCGTGTGACATTAACCATTCACAAACTGAACCACCGGTCCTGCACCGGTCCTGCACCCCGTATAGGCTTTCCGGGGAAGATCCAGACCACCTTCTAGCTTCGGACTGCAGAAGCTGGATTTTGCTTTCACCCCCACCCCAGTCACAGCTCCATAGATTTTTTTTATTATTGTTTTCTGTTTTTTTTTTTCAATTTTCAGTTTGTATTGAAGTTTCCATGTGTTAGTAGGATGTGTATCCCAGAAATCTTTTGCCCAGGGCTTCCAATCATTTTTCTATTAATATTTGGCCAACCAATGATATTGAAAGGACTTGCTACACCTTTAAAAGCGAAGCTTGGAGAAGTAAAAAAAAAAAAAAATGTGTCCAGGCTGAGGTCACCAAGTTCAGATAGAGTTCAAGCATTCCCTGCTTAATAATAATAAAACTATATCCAGTCTTAAAAATAGCTAACATTCTGTTGGTGGTCATTGGGGTACCTTCCCCAGCAAATCTCTCATCAAACTGAAGGGAAGAGATGCTCTGATACAGGGAGTAGGCCAGGGAAGGTAAATAAACAAACCCCATAGAGATAGCTAAGCTAGCTGATAGCATCTTCTCTCTGGT
The DNA here is from genome assembly GCA_027574785.1 of Orphnurgus asper. NCBI lineage: Eukaryota > Metazoa > Echinodermata > Holothuroidea > Elasipodida > Deimatidae > Orphnurgus > Orphnurgus asper. The sequence continues at coordinate 2,927 of JAODAG010332271.1, forward strand.
AGAGGAATGAGATAGATGAATTATGTTTTTTTGGAGTTCACCACCATCACTAACTAGGGTTCTGTTTTAAATGTTTTAAACTCTTTTGTAAAGTGGATGGACTATTAATTAAAGGGTTCTTGCTTTGGGCTTTTCTCCAGAAAATGGGTGGGGAGGGGGAATGGCTACCTGGGGGTAATGGAGAGAAAGACTCGAGGAAATCATGGACCATATACAATAGTTTTATTTTGAGTGACATTCCATCCAACTTCTGTGAGCACTTGCCACAGGATAGGTAGAGAATTATGTCTGTACTCAAGTTGGCATTGGTTCCGTCCATAACAAATTGGAACATTTTTTATGGTAGTCATGTAAGCATCTTTGGCCTTCACCAGGGTTATTATGGTAATTCTGTACTTATTATGAAGGGTGATGTAGGTAGACCTTGCAACCTGTGACTTCTAAATCACACAATAACTAGGATTTTAACCATCAAGACAGACCTCACACACACACACACACATCATGTTCAGCACAGGTCCAATCACCATTGAAGTTTGTCAGGTCAAGGCTTTTTTGTTTTTATCTTTTTAATTATGTGGAGAAAAAAAATTCCTGCCATATCATTGTTTCTTTTCTAGGCGAAAAGGTCTTTTATCCCTGATTATATGAACCCCTGTTAAAAAAGTTTCATAAAAAGTGCAGAATTAACTTTTGCATAGAAGGTATTATATAGATATTACCCAAAGAGCAAGTGGTGTGTGTGGGGGCTGGTGTGACGTTTTGACCCTTTTCCGTTACTATAGCTTTTGGAATCTGTTAGATTGTGTGCATCCTACCAGGTTAAACTCCTTTCAAAGGAAAATTGGGGGGGGGGCAGAGGGAAATAAACTCCTCCTGTAAACTTGTTTAAAGAGCAAAATGGTGCCATAGGTTGAAGCTTCCAATCCGAAGAGGGAGTTTTCTCTCGACAAATTGCATGGTGGGTCGGTGATCCGTCCCGTTTTGATTGACTTGAATTCCGATAGATTCGATTCTGTTAAAGAATTTGTTTCATTAATCATAGAATATAAAACAATACCCTAGGTTGCTTTTATAATAGCCTAAATAATTATAGCCTAAATAATAGCCTATATAAAATAGCCTCTATATAATATAATAGCCTAAATAATAATAGCCTAAATAATAGCCTAAATAGCCTATAATTGCCTAAATGTGCCTAAACTAGTTAACCTTCCTGTTACCTTTTTGTTGTATTTTAAGGCATTGACTTAGATATTTGTTGTATATTTAAAGAATTACTTCTTGACTTTAAATACAACAAAGGGAGTTTGTAATTGCAAATCACATTGTTTGCTTTTGAGGAACAAGTTTTAATGCTGTAAGTACTTCTTACATTAAATGGTAAAAAAAAACCCAAAGGTTTAAACCTCCCTTTGTTAGATCAGTTAAAAGTGTAATAATACCCTCTGCTTAAATGTAAATCCAGGTGATGGATGACCCAAAGGTTTTAAAACCCACCTTTGTTACAATTGAAAGCAATGGTAAAAGTGGCCTAAGGATTAAATCTTGGCAAACCCTGCCTCCTAAAACATTTTACTTCCCAAGAAATAACAAATAAACAAGTCTTTGATAGCCAAACTTTTAGAGTAATCAATTAATAAATGGTGGGCCATACATAACCAATCCAACTGTACAAACAAATATACTGTGAGCAACAAAAGCATCAAACTTGTTTGTTTGTTGTTTATCTGGACACTGTGCACAGGTTTCCCATGGGGTGGGGACATTTTGGTCAGCAGGTCAACAATCACACCTGTAAACCTGGCTGGGTGATAAGGACTAAGTTGTGGAACAAATTATCCAGCGGCCCCCCCCCCGCCCATCCCTCCCATCGGCATCGATGATAAAAAAAAGTGGAGCGTTTCCTGACGGGAAGTTGCTTGTCGGAAACGGAGAGAGAATTGGCAAAACGGCTTCTGTGGACAGATCTATTTGGAAAGACGGATGGATTCTCCTTGCGCTGTGTGGTACGCACGCTGCGGACATCGTACGACGTACGTAGGTGGGCGCATGTTGGGAGGATTAATTTAAACGGTTTCCGTGAGCAACAAACGTTGGAAAGACGGATGCGGACATCGTATGACGCGTATGTGGGACGTCCCTGCGTCGATGTCGGGGGGGGGGGCAAAGGGCTCCCTCGAGGAAGCGGAAGTCGTACGGTGGACGCGTAGGATAATACCAAATGGGCAGTTTGTTCCAAAAAGTATGAATCGGCGAAGGGATCATCAAGCATTGAATTAAGTTTAGTTGTTCCAGAGGTTACGCCGATTCCTTGCACTGTGGTACGAGTCCGCATTGTGCAAGCGACTAAAACGTTTGGTCCGTATTGAGAAATAAAATCTCGTAGAATTATACGGTACGAAAACATTGTATCGCATTACACCTTGATTTCTTTGGCTCCACCGACAGGCAGGTTGGACCCCAGTACATTTTTATCACACTGTAGGATTTTTTGAAATTAATCAATTAAAATAGATCAATAAAATTTATCCTATAATTCTGTCCATGTTGCTATTCACCCTCCATTGAATGTAGTCGACATCCATTCCTTTGTTGTCCTCTGTACTATTTTTATTCACTTGACTGGAGATCCCAGGCATTTAATTATTTCTTAACTCGAAAAAAAAAAATACAATTACGGGTAATGCCCCACAATTTAAGTAACCTTTTATTTAAATAACCTGACCACATATATAGTTTGTTCTCCTTTGTTTTTTCCCACTCTTTTTTTTATTGCTAATAGAATTATGGATAGGCATATTGCCGTCTCCCTTATGAGGGATACACATCCCTTTCAGCTCCTTGGATCAATTTAGTGCCTGCTTATTTAATATACGGGATTATTTCTTGTCAAAACGTTTGTCGTTTGATTGCCGCTGCAGCGCGTGGCATCGGTGTCGTTGGCCTGTGCTGCGGGGGGGGGGGGGGGGAAGGATAAACCCCTGGCAGGGTGCAGTGCGCTGATATATACGCTCTGCTTATCGGCGCCCTATAGGCATTTCATTCCGCAATAGAGCGTTGGCTCTCGAAAAGAGGGGAAAATCGCCCCCAAGTGGCGTGGAATGTTGTCGGAAGCGACTCCAAATTGTCTGCTGCCCTAACTCCCCCAAGACGTCAGTCCCACCGTTTGCCCGGCCCGAGGGTCATTCCATACACTTAGCAGTACAGCTGCGTTTTGGAGTATAGCCTACCTAATAGTTTATAGCTTTAAAATAGGGTAAATGGAAAAAAATTTGCCCACAATAGAGAATTCTTTGGGAGAAACCCTTTTCGTTAAAAAATCTAAAGAATGCAACGAACTCTGGAACCGTTTAAGCATGAAATAAGGTCCTGGAAAAAAGTTCGGAGCTGGCTCCGGGGAAGGTTCCTCGAACTTTTCTGTGATTGTCTTTAAATTAAACGGGGAGGGGAGGGGGGGGGCAGTATTGAATACATCCAGCCCCCCCCCCCGATTGCAACCACTGAACTTGCCGATGAAGAGAGAGAGGAAACAAATTGTCATCGTTTTCGTCTTGGGGGGGGGGGAAAGTTGCCGCCAGGATTCGACAGGAGACGATACATATATAAAAACCGCCGCACTTTACCGTATCGCGCGACGACGGAAATTAAGATGGGCAAGCGTGCATTGCACCGAACGAAGGCGGAGTCGGAACCGCCTCGGAGCGGGGCAATTACGATGTATAAATTAAGGGCAAAGGAGGAAGGCCGGGGGAAAAGTGCAAGTAATTAAAATGGAAGGAAACCTGATCCAGATTCGGGGTCGGAGAAACTTTTGTTATTCTGTGAGTGCGAGCTGTGCTTTTTCCCCAACACTCTGTTTGGGTTTAGTGTAAGGATTGAGGAACTAATTTGCATATGTTTTCTGCACACCGAAAACAGTAGTTGCACCAACATGTCCTAATGGCCCACAAATGCACCTCCCCAGTCTCACCCACCCCCTCCTGGAAAATCCTATATCTGCCGCTGTACCCTTATCACACTTCAGTTACACTTACAGTCGTGACCTAAACTTGGCAGGGTACATACTCTTTGGCAATATGGGACATTCCCACTTAACGTGTGGCATGTCCATATTTATTTAATCAGTCATACGTTTGATAATCCCGTTGCCCTGGGTGTTGCAACAAAGCATTTCCTTTGCTTTTCTTGGAATGTCTAGGTCGTCGCAGCCGGGTTACTGAGATTTGAGGCCATTCGTTTTGCTTGTAATGCTGAATAGGAACATTCAGTATCGACGACGACATTAGGGCTCCAACACACGTTTCCTATATATTGGAGCGAGTGCCCTGAAAGTTCTGTAAAAGGGGGAAATCCTGTTGACTTCTCTGCAAAGTTTGTATTCGACAAATTACTATGTGGCTCGGCCCGCCAACTCGCCTTGTTTTTCTCTCATTTACCTCGCATTCAGAAATGGGTCTTTAAAAATCAGGCAGGAAATCCTCTGGATTTTCTGTGAAATCATTATGAGATCATTTGTGCACGATTCACCATTGCAGAGGCGGGTGGCGTAACCTGTTGTTAAAAAATGAGACTGCCACGCCGACCAACAAGTATTGACTTACCATTAGTTATTGTTTTAATTAAGTTGGAATTTGCCCCTATTTTGCACTTTTTTGTTTGTTTGGTTAATATATTTTAAAATCTCACTATTTTTGTGCAAGAAAATGTTTAAATACATAGCCCTTAGTGGCAAAATGTAAACGTTTGCAAAAACAGGGTACGTGAATATTACTTTGTGATTCACACAAGCTGGGTTCTCTTAAATATGGTGGGTATAGCTGATGAAGACGGGGAGGAACTCTTCAACATTTCTGAAATTTCGATAGGCAGGGAGAGCGATTGGTGGGGCAGGGAGAAGGAGGTGGGTGTAGGATGGGTGATCAGTATAGTTTTTTTAGTCACTTAGGTGTGGATCATGAATGAATGGCTAAAGGGTAAATAAAAGAGAAAAACGATTGGATTGGTTGTTTGTAACAAGCTTACATTTCTGATCAACTAACTTAATTTCTCACTGAATCACACTCACTGTCTCCAAAACCTCTCCCATCTCTGCAAACATTGAACCCTCACCTGACACAGATGCTGAATCCCATGTGTGTGGGGGGTGGAAGTGCAGGCTACAGTAGTGTGCTTAGGCCAACTGAACTAACTGCTTGCTGTATTAAATATTTATTATATTGTACAGTAGCAGTAAATGTGTGTGTCACCCAGGAAGTGGTAATACTCATCCACTAAATATGCTGATCTCGGACAATGGATGCCTTGGTATTTATTGTGAGAGCTGTGTCTTACTTATAGTTATGGGTGTAATGTTATTTCCTTGTGTTTTAATATCGTTTTGGCTGGGTCGTTTGAGATGGAAATAGAGGTTACGATTTACCTCGGTAGCAAGAGCTTTGGTAATATGATTATCTTTAGGGGAGGGATTTAATCTCGGTACATGTACAGCATTTTCTTAGCAGTAGAAGTCTGTGGAACTAATGGAAGCTTCTAAGTCTCATAATATAAGAATAAACACAATTGTATTGTTTAATTCATTCTGTGTATGCTGCTTGCTTTGGTGTAAGTTTTGGAATGGAATCGGGAGTGACTATTTTAGAGTCGTGCCAAAGGGATCAATAGCCGTGCTTTAATTTTTGCTTTTCCGTGGTAGCTTTAGGTTGTTCTTAGTGTCCGTTATTCTTCTTTTTTAAGGGGGTGTGCAATCGTGAACACGTGGTTAAAGCTTGTAGGTTGACTGCATAGAGGGACGACATTCAAGTTTGGTTGAAAGACCAGTCTACTTACTTTTCTGGCAGTTTATGCCACACTGGAACAAATCATTTATACAAACTAATCACTATTCTTATATCATATTCAATGATTTTTAAATATTTAAATATTATTCAGTCACTATTAGGGGTAAAATGAGCAAACCCTACTTCCTCCCCAATCCCTCATCATTTTTCCACCCTCACCAATCAGATATTAAAGTACTTTCAGGTGTTTCTTACAAGCAGGACTTTGAAGGGTGAATTATAAGCTTCTTTCAACTGTGTGGATGACAGACCAAGGAAATTGCAACAGGCTTACAACTGTGCAACCTAATTCAACTAGGTTACTTAATAGAGACCAACTACTGTAACACACCATTCACCCTAATTCAGCTAGGCTACTTATAGAGACCCAACTACTGTAACACACCATTCACCCTAATTCAGCTAGGCTACATAAAGAGACCCAACTACTGTAACACACCATTCACCCTAATTCAGCTAGGCTACTTATAGAGACCCAACTACTGTAACACACTGCACCCTAATTCAGCTAGCCTACTTAAACCTTTAGGGTCAAAGGGTTAACTTAAAGGGATAACCCTACTTCAGGTAGGTTACTTAAAAGAGACCGACTACTGTAACAGTAACATACTGTTCACCCTAATTCAGCTAGGTTACTTAAAGAGACCCGACTACTGTAATGCACCATTCACTCTAATTCAGCTAAGATGTGTAAATGTGTATGTGGGTTGAAGTGGTGATTGGGTCTATAATAGGCCTACTCACTCATGCACTCACTGACACATAAACTCAAATTGTATGCAAATATTTTCCTGGAAGGCCTAGTCAAGCTGCAAGTAGATCAATGAGCACATGTTATTGACTGTCCACATGAACTTTAAAAGCCACAGGTGAAACCATGTGTTGCTAGGGGGTGATGAATATTTTACCCTTCTGAGGTGTAAGAATTATGGATGGGGGGGGGGTGTGTTAAGATATGGAGAAACTCCAAGGGTGAGATAAAACCATATGTCACTTGGGTGGGGGAAGGGATCAGACAAGGGATAGGATGTAAATATTTATCATTATTATTAGTATTATGTGTATAACTGGGTGTGGACATTGGATAATTTCAATGGGTTGTAAGGCATATGGCAAAAGCTGGGCGCTGAATCTTGGAAAGGCTTGTATTATTAAAATCTCTCTTAGGATATATAATAGCTTATAAATGATATAATAAACTGCCTTCCACTTCTGAGGAGACAGGGCAAGTCCTAATTATTAACTTGACTAAGTATAATACAGGCAGATTAATTCCGAATAAAAGGTTTCCCTCTGTGATAAATATATTTCCGGCTTGACTTCATGCCAAAAGTCAATGACAGAAATTACCAAGAAATGCTCCAACTGTGTGTTTTCTGGCTTTCTTTCAAATTTACATCAGGTGGTGTGGGTGGTTTTCTTTGTAATCTCTTTTTTTTTTTACTTCTTAGTATTTGAAGGCATTACCATTATAATTCGATCCAATTTTTAAAAAAATAATTTGGGCAGTAAAATTAATTAAAGTAATTAATTAAAGTAAATAAATAAAGTAAAAGTAATTTGTATGGAGGCCATTTGTTCTCTTCAGGTGGAAATTCTGATTTTTAAAGCCGACCTAGACGGGGGAGGGGGAGGGGAGGGATGGTTCCTGGGGAGAGGAAAGGAATCTGACAATTTAATTTGTTGTTGCAGTATAAAACAGCGCTGACTGCTGAAAATTGGAAAGTCTTATTTGCATTTAGCCACCAAAGATTCTATATGAAATGTGTTGTTTAAGGGAATGGGAAGGGGTGAGAAGTGGGACATGGGGTCCCCCTTATCTAATATTATCTAATAACACACCAATGTGTTTTTACCTCATAAATGGTGGAAGGAGTATAAACAAATTAACAAAATAAATAATAATTATAGTTTTACATAACGTAATGACATATCTATATATACATGTAGGCTATATATATA
>JAODAG010332303.1:0-10725 GCA_027574785.1 Orphnurgus asper
CCCCCCCCCCCCCCCCCCCCCCCCCCCCCCCCCCCCCCCCCCCCCCCCCCCCCCCCCCCCCCCCCCCCCCCCCGCCCAAAGAAAAGTGGATGGATGATTGAATACCAATTTTAAACCATTCTGCTGCTCAAACTCAATGGAATTTCTGTAATATTTCTGTAATTTCAACCTTCTTCGTAATTAATAGGGACCAACGAAACAAAGTCCTTCAGTCTTACAAGAACAAGAAATTTTAAAAGACGAGATTTTGACCGAAGTCAACTTTTCGTCCCTTCTGTAATTTTAATTCAATGTCAGGACACGACAACCCGAGACCTGAATCTCACAACAAATGGCATCTGCCCCTTGTTCCTATCACTTTGAACGAGGGGTGTTATTTAGCAAAACTGGTACGCCGGTACTGAAGGCTTGTGTGAAGTCGATCTGACCTCCTCATCTGACCTCCCTACCCCCCCCCCCCCACCACAGCTGGTCCTCTACCCGGCAACGCCACCGCGAGACTGCAAGTCGACGTGACGGGCAAGACCACCGAACAGCAGCTCTATGCCCTCTTCAACATTGTGCCCGGCATGGAGTACTGCGACTTCAGGGAAGAACAGAGCTCGTGGGGGTTCAGAGGTAGGTGTCAAAGGTCACGTCCATTCCTGATGGGTGCGTCTCGGTTGCGCGCGGTACGGTTAAAAAGAAATTCGCCATCATGCTGGTAATGCGATGAACGGACGTCCCCGAGAATTTGTCCCTCTCGGGAATGCGGCGAGAGTCCATACGACAAAAAGTCAATGCTGAAATCGAGTGCACGGATATACCGTCGAAATCTTAACTAAAACTTTGCCGCCAAATTGTGAATGTCCGATGTAAACTTTGAAGAATTCGTAGCTTTTTAATTCCGATAGATTTAGATTGAATTTATTTTTTGGGGCGTGCGTTGATGCTCCCAAGCATTTCCCGACGTGTAGTGGACACCGACCGGCCCACGAGTGGATTCTCACGAGTGAATTAAACCGAGGTATCCCCATTAAACCGAGGTATCCCCATTCATGCTATATGTCCCGTCTTGAGGCTGCCCGGATATGTCTTGAGGCTGCCCGGATATATCTTGACATGTCTTGAGTGGGGTGACTGACGATTCGTTTGCATTCGATACCAGTCGGTCCTGTGATGGTAATACACGCCGACGACGGTTGTATATATTTATCGCATTTTTTTTTGTTGTGGTCTGTTTGTTTGGTCGTCAAGGCACCGCCCATGTCCGGTACAAGAGCGCCCCTTTCGCAGCCTACGCCAGGATGAAGCTCAACGGGTTGGAGTTCCCCGAAGGATGCCCCCTGATGATCCAGTTTATGGGTACTCCGGATATATCCAAGGTCGGCGGAAGGTAAGGAATCGGGGGGGGGGAAGGAACTTGTCCGGAAAAAAAAATTCTCCTTTTTTGCTGCGCTCTGCATACCCCACCTACCCCACATCTTACGTTATGCTTACAATTACCTAGTGTTAGTACCCCAACCTTTTCACCTATGACCTCCTACTTCCTGTCATGACATCAGCCCCCCCCCCTAATTATGGTTTTGCACTTGCTATTGAGTTCAGTGAGACGAGCTCTTAGACCCCTGTAGTTCCCACCTTCATATTTTTTTAATATTTTTTGCTAATAATTTTGCCGAAATTTTTGCCAATAATTTGTTTTTTCAGGTCAAGGTTTGTTTCTTGGGTGGATGGGGGGGGGGAAACAGTTGCCCTAGACATTGGTTTGTAGTGGGGCCATATTTAACCAGACTAGAATTTGTGTAGGGGTCTTCTTTGTTGACAGGGATGCTGTTACTGTCGGTTCCTCTGATGTGTTTTGCTACTTGCCGTATTTTGAAAATTAAAATCAAAAGACGTTCTAATTGCAGCTCCATCTGCAAGTGCTCTTCACAAAACCCCCCTACCACCATCTTGTCGCATGTTTTGGTGAAGGATCTTTCTGGTATAAGTGTCATGATTCGGTGAAGGGTCCTGGTGGTAGAAGTGTCATGTTTTGGTGAAGGTCCTGGGTATATGCTAACCAGACTATCGTTTATAAAATCACAATTCTCAGGAAAAATTCCAGTAAACTGAACAATGGTGAAATGTAAGTTAACCTTAGTGATGCATTTTTGTCCTTCCTTCCTTTTTATTTCATATTTTTTTAATAGGCTTGAAAAAACCTGAAAAAGCTTCCAGAATTGTTTGTGTGTTGTTTTCATTTTTTCCCCCTTTCTTTTCTGTTTTCATTCTCGGTTGTAATAATTTCCTTCATCTATGCAGATCTTATTTTTTTTCCGATATTTAAAAACTTTTTCGATTTAAAATGAGTGAGATTTGAAATAATCTGGATTGCAATTTTTTTTCAACTCTGTAGTAGAAAGTCCTGCAACTTTTCTTCCAATTATTTTAATAAACCAGCTTATTTTTTCTTTCAAGACTATTTTCCCCCCTCATTGTCTTAGTTTTCATATTCCTTTGAATTTTTCTGTTATGCAAGTTATGCAAATATTTTCTCTTATTAATTAGTGTTAGTATTATTATTGAATCAAATTCTTAACTTTTGAGAGTTGGTTTTTAAATTTTTCCGACTCCCAATCCCCCACCCGCTCTCTATCACCTGGGAGTCGTTTCATCTTGGTTTCACGCACCTGTCAATTCCGGGATCCTGTTTGCCTTCAGCAAATGCAGTTTAAAGTGGTCCTTCTGACGAATGAGTTTTGGATGAAAACCACTCGTCGGTTAAATGTGAAAGTTTGTTTGTTTAGGACTACAGCGAGGAGTGCTTGGTTCAATAACGGCAGAGCAAACACCAGCCGGTTTTGACGGCGTCGGCCACGAAAAAAAGCTTGCTCCGGAGCGGATCTGGAATTACGCGCCATTAATAAAAAATGTGGGTTAACGGTCCATTTGCACCGATAAACGGGTTCTGTATCCCCCACACCCCCCACATACCCCATCCAGGGATATTACCCCCCACCTCTTACCTTCATATGACAGTTACATGAATATAAGTTCTAAGAACGTACTAAAACATTTAAAAAAATAGTTGACCAGAAACCTGTTACGAAAATAAATTCTGTTAAAACATGAAAATAAATTAATTCCAAAAAAAAAAATGATGTCATACTCCCTTCTACCTCGTAAGCAGGAACAAGGTGGCTCCAACAACCGGGAAAAAAAATAATCCGTCCAATCGGCCGTCTCTCTGCGCCTTAGAGTTATTCGAACCCGCCAAATCGTAGGGTCCGCCCTCCGCATTTGGTTTAATTTAAAATAGTTCTTCTTCTGACTTATTCTTTGAATTTGGCCTTACCAAATTTCCTTCGCCTGAAAACCATGTCCACCAGGGTCAAGCTTCTGTCTGTCTCTCTCTTTGTCTATACTCTGTGCTGTTTTATAAATTTGAATATATTTGAATATAAATTTGAATATATACATTTGAATATGTCAGAGATGATCCGGGTGGCAATCTCTTTGCGGAGTAGTGAAAGGATCCATCCCTTGGCGGTCTCCGTCTCTGGCCATCTTTGAGCCGTAATTGGTAACTCTGAATCTCCTCCTCCGAGATCCAGCTTCTCGCCTCGGTCGTAGACGTAAGAAGATCACGTGCTTAAAAAAGAATCACTTACATCGGTTGACGTAGCGACCATATTACAAAAGAGCAGGTTTTGCCCCAAACGAAGCGTTTTGAAGTGTTCTTGAGGGAAAATAAAGATAAGGAAAGGAAAAGGAGAGGTAAAAGGCTTTGGAAGACTTTATCCTTCAATTTTCAATGTCTGGTTGGAAAAATGACGTGTTTTTTATCACTAAAAAAGAGATGGCGATTAAGCAATTATTTCACTTGTTTGGGACGTGTGACCGTTAGCTAAGTTTCTGCATGTTGAAAAAAGTGGCCAAAAAAAAACATTCCCGTCTTCCTTTTACGCCTCGCTGCTTTTCAACTATGCGTGTCTTGTCAAATTTTCTCGCCCGTAACTTTAAAGGGGTCGGTCGCGCGTAGTTTTTTTCACTCCCGAACGTTGCGAAGGACCTTCGAAGCTGTGATCCACGTTAGCGGGAGACGTCAGAGGTGACTTTGCGGATGGATGTCGTACTGCCTACGGCGGTTGTCGTTCCTCAGACGTCTACGGTCGACCCCACCCCATTGAAAGGTTAAACCCCCCCCCCACCCGAACGGAAACGATTCTCACCCGCATCGTGTTGGCGTTTTTTTTTCTTCCCTTTCTTCAGCCCGCCTCTGATGTCTTCGTCCGGGGCGCTCGCGAGCGGCAACGCCTACGCCAAGCCGGCCTACGGTGGGAGCGACAACTTCAGCTCCTCGGTCGAGCTGCCGCCGCCCCAGCTGCTCGCCCCCGAAAACAGGTATGCGGGTCCGGGGGGGGGGTTTGTCCGTCCGCCATCGGCGCGAGAGGTCGGCGTGAAATTTGACGGGGGTTCACGCACGAGAGGTGAACCCCTGTCTTCTAACCCAGTCTAGGTTGACAAGTTTGAATATGTCCATGGTTCCCAACCATGTTTTTATTTGATTAAGGGTGCGAATTACTCGCTCCAATAAATCTGCTAGAATCTGCCAGAATTTTTTTCACGCGATCTACTCACTGTACGACCAGCCGTGGGATAAATCGTTACGTTAGGCCGTGCTGTCTGGATGTCCAAAGCAGTTTAGAGGTTAGCGTCGCCGTTTTCTTCTTTTCCTCCCAACGTTTTGGACGAAATGCTGCGTTTCCGCCAACACCGTCTTTTGGTTTTTGTTTTCCCCACCACCCCTTCGACTGCCCCTTTTTTTGGTCGTGACTTCTCAGCGAGGTCAAGGAGCGCCTTTTCATCATCCTGACCCGACCTCTGCCCGACCAGGTGGTGCAGGACGTGTTTTGTCGATTCGGTCAGCTCATCAGCTACTACAACATCAAGGGCAGGAATTATGGCTATGCCAAGTTTGCAGGTGGGTTATATACATATATAAATATATATACATATATAAATATGTATATATATATGTATATACATATATACATATATATATATACATATGTATATACATATATATATATACATATATATACATATGTATATACATATATATATATATACATATATAAATATATATGTATGTATATAAATATATATGTATATACATATAAACATATATACACATATATATGTATTATACATATATATATGTATATACGTATATATATACGTATATATATACGTATATATATATATGTATATACGTATATATATATGTGTGTATATAATATTTATATATCAGTCATGCAATCACCCTATCAAGAATGTTACTGAAAACAACGTTTGAGCATCCCCAGGACTGAGCCTTGATAAACCTCAGAGAAGAGCTGATTATATTGCTGCACAAATACAATCCCCCCCCCCAAAGAATAATGATAATATAATAACAATTAATTAATTATTTGCTGCCCGTTTTCCTGCCCTCCTATCGTAGATCTTGCCCAAATTTTCCCAAGAGGTCTCGACTACTTCGTTCGTGAAAACGGGAGAACCCCCCGTATACGTAACTCGAAAAATGCTCCGATCGTTAGCTAACGAACGATTCAAAACTATATTATACGGGGAAAGCGGGAGTCTCGGCAACGTTTAGGAACTCTTGGTGGTCGTCGTCGTGTGTGTCTCTCTTCTCACGGCACCGAGTCGTGTTAATGATTCGTCGCAGATTCCGAGTGCGCCAAGATCGCCATGGAGACGCTCCACGGGCAGGAGATCTGCGGGGAGAGAGTGAAAGTGGTGGTCGCCGACCCCGAGGGCACCGCCCAGGCCAGCAAGCGGCAGCGGATGGAGTGAAATTCTTTTGGATTTGAAAGGTAAGGGACTATACGGGACAAAACTACGTCTGGGTCTAAAACTACGTCTACCACCGTATGGGGTGTGGACTCTGAGATGTGTGACTGGCATAGTCTGCTGGAACTGATTAAATATAATGAAATTGTGAAATCGAAGGCCGTTGGAGCAATCCGTAATTGCAGAGCTCTGTCCTGCTCTGGGCGATTTATATTTTAACTATATTATAACTTTGGGTAATGTAAAATGAATCGTCGTTGGTTTTTTTATCTTATCCAGCGATGACCAGCCATCCTCAGGTATGTACGTACTAGGTGAAAGTTTCTACCGTACCAGGCGAATCGGTTATTTATCTCGAATCTACCCCCCGAATCTACGAAGAAAAATCAAATCGTTGTAGGAAATATGACTTTCAATTATTCCGAGGTGACATGAATGAGATTGTTACAAGGGAAGTAGAGTTGGGAACGTAATAACCTCTCCAAGTTTTCGACACGAACGGTGACTTGTCCGAAATTGGCGGCAGACGTAACGCAGCTATCCAGGGAGAAAAAGTTTAAAAAATTCTCTCTCCTCGACTCGGGAAGTTTCAGGACCGCGCAGGATAAAACCTTGGAACGAATCTCGCTTATAACGGTTATTTCTCACAAACAGGTGCAGCAGTTATACAAAGACCGACAAACTACAGACCTAAGACACAACTTGACCCATGAAGGAGCCGCCACCCATGCGTGGCACACACGGGAGACGGACAGGAAGACACGAGACGGACGACCCCCCCACTGGCTTTATGACGTTTAGCGGTTTGTAAACTGCATCACGAGACTGGTCCTCTGTTTGTGTTTTTTGGGAGGGCCGAGTTTGTCTCGTGGTTAAACCCGACTCCCTGACAAAATGAAATTTTGACTCGTTTTTTTAAATATATGTATTTGAGGAAACGATGCTACATTACATATATATATATATGCGGAAGATGTTCGTGTTTTTTGCTGTTCCTGTTAGAAAAAGTTGGACTCTTTTATTTCGGTTTTAAAATTTTGTTAATATTTTCTTCTCTCTCTCTCTCTCTGCTGTAAATAATAGAGAGAGCGTTTCTGTCGGATCTGAGCTCTTGAAAACTCTTTAAATTTTTTGTTGTTAATGTTTAGCTGATGATCTAAGTGAATTCGAAATGACCGTTTACTGCAGGACATTTTAAAGTAGTAGTGTATCACACCTGAGAGGGGGAAAACACTTAACGCAAGAGGGGTGAACCAGGACGTACGTGCTGGACACCCCGATACTCTGCAGAATAATGAGCGGGCGGGGAGGGGTGACGTCAATAACCTCTTCGTTTTCGACACGAACGGTGACTTGTCCGAAATAGGCGGCAGGCGTGAGGATCACGAAGCCGTTGGCAGGTTTTCTTTCCGGCAGGGTCCCCCCCGAAAAGTTCCGCCCCCGGGGACGCCAAATTGCGAGGGAAATGGCGAAGTTCGAAACATTGGCAAAGGTCGAGGGTGGCGAGTGTTGAATCATCAAATTTGTTGTCGGTGAACTCATTTCGAACTCGTCTGTAACATATTTAGGCAGCCGAGACCCCCAATGAGATCCGGGGAAGCAAACGTAAAACGTCTTGGTTTAATTCCATAGTTGTCCATTTTTAGTATTTCTGGTATTAGAAACGACGACCGAAAGCTATAACCCACCGAAGACCATGGAAGCTGGAAATGACAACAGTGGTCGTATTAAAAAAAAGAAAAGTTTTTAGCCTGACCACGTGTGACATTGTAAAGGTGTCAAAGTTTGAGAAAATGTACGAAACGAAGATCTTAAGGGTGCTACTGCTATAAAAAAAAAATCATCCCAATTAAAACAAAGAAACTGATATGGAAAAGAAACGCTTGCTATTATTCTCCTACTTTTCTTCTATATTTTGAGGGGGTTGGGGGAATAAAATAATTCTTTAGTACTTAGGGGGGGGGTGGTTGTGACCTATTAGTTCCATGTTAAAGTTATTAATGGTCGTGATCATTCTGATATTTGTTTACAGGTAAAAACCTAAAACTACCAAAGTAACGACAGATAGAACACTCAATATTACTCGGCTCTTTATCGTTAAATGGTTCACTTTTCACAATGTTTTCGGATCAGTCGTGCTATCTGTGTGTTGTGCGTTAATTTGTGAGAATATTTTGTTAACATTGTTTGACTTTGTTAAATATGTCTGTTATGGTATGTCGTATTTCATTCCACCTTTATTGTACTTTATTACGCCAATAACCATGTCTAATGTCGACGCGTCTTCTAGCTCTGATGATCCAAGCTTGTCAGCGAATGTTTAAGTACTTCTTTTTGAATTTGAAAGCACGAAATATACCCACAGAATGATTTCACACTGTAAAATGTAACCATCGTGGTATGGTCAAGAAACATTAAAGGCGAAATATCCATATTCTCTCTTCGGTCTGAACTTTTCACAAAAGATGCAACCTTCATAAATAACACTTCATCTGGAGGATCATCAATGAAAGAAATGCTACTGATATCCTTGTACCAGATATCTATAAGTCACCATCAAGATAAAACATCAAAGTAATGCTACTGATATACTTGCACCAGATATCTATAAGTCACCATCAAGATAAAACATCAAAGTAATGCTACTGATATACTTGTACCAGATATCTATAAGTCACCACGAAGATAAAACATAAAAGTAAAGTTACTGATATACTTGTACCAGATATGTTTAAGTCACCATAAAGATAAAACATCAAAGTAATGCTACTGATGTACTTGTACCAGATATGTATAAGTCACCATCAGGATAAAACATCAATGAAAGTAATGCTACTGATATACTTGTACCAGATATAAATAAGTCACCATCAAGATAAAACCTCAATGAAAGTAATGCTACTGATATACTTGTACCAGATATAAAGACGTCCCCATCAAGATAAAACATCAAAGTAATGCTACTGATATACTTGTACCAGATATATATATAAGTCACCACGAAGATAAAACATCAATTAAAGTAATGCTACTGATATACTTGTACCAGATATCTATAAGGCACCAAGATGAAACATCAAAGTAAAGCTACAGATATCCTTGTACCAGATATATATAAGTCACCGTGAAGATAAAACATCAATTAAAGTAATGGTACTGGCATACTTGTATCGGATATCAAGATCTTTTACAGGTGAGAGTGTGACCCAGTGGCGCGAAGATGTCCGCTTATCAGCCCAAACGGTCGCTGGTTGAATCCCCCAGGCATGAACTCGTTCATCACGGCTGCCTTGCAGTGTAGTGACAACTGCAGTCCATGGTGTTTACCGATTCGGTTAGATTTGTTTTTGCAAATAATTTTGCTCCGAACGGCTGTTAGTGCAGTGAAACGGGTTGCTCTCACTTCTTTGAAGGAAGTGGCCAAAGTTCGATGTACACTCACGTCCGACGAATTCTTTATGACCCGGAGAGGGCTTCCTAACCCTTAAAATACGTAAAATTCAGTTACCAAATGAGACGTGCCCTCTTAACAAAATGAAGTTTTAATTCCTTTAACATTTAATTAGGAATCTACCCTTCGTAAATGTTCTTTAAGATGTGGAGTAGAACAGTAATCCTTTGCGACCTTTGAGGAGGTATCCGACCACAGTAAGTGCTTGAAAGCAAGATGGGAGGGGGTATTATAGAGTGTGGTAATTTTTGGCCGGAGGAAACTAAACAAGAATATTTTGTGGCAATGTCAAAGGTAGAGTAGTCCATAACGTATCATAGCCACAACTTCTGTGAAACCGTATCTTGAATGGGAATTAATGTTCAATTTTGATTCCAATTTTAAAAGTAATTCAATTTTCTCAAAAGCTTGGTTTTGTTGAGAAGTGTTTAGTGTCCATTGTCTTTTGTTACGATCTCTTTGTGTGCGTTGGTAGTAAGATGTCCGTCGAAGTGTACCATTCTGTTAATCAGTCAGTTATAGTGAAGCTATTCTCCTGATGGAACACGCTCAGAATTCACAGGAATCTCGTTTTGAAACGAGATCGATCGTTATCCTGTTATTTTTCAAGTTTCCTCCACCTCCCCAAAAAATTCAAACAAATGCATTAATTTTGAAAATGGTTTACCATAAATTATACCTATTTGAGGTAACTCAAGGTTTATGGTTTTGGATGATGCAACCGTGTCATGTGACAATGTTATGCAAGATTATGTAATAGCTGTATAGAATAGATTACATGTTACAGTACAAGTTTATAAAATTATAGTGTACTTTTTTTCTCTTTTTTGGGGGGCTATCGTGAATGTTCCTACTCTCTGAATCAATCCTCCGTATGTAGGAGACTCCCCTGCAAGAATAAAAACACCCATTTGTCCCCAGTCCCTCATGGTCGCGATAATGGAAGTAACTGAAAATGGTTTCTTCTTTGTATTTCTTTGGCTGTCACCTTTTTTTTTTCACCCTATTTGCATACCTGGAAGGGCTAACGTTTGCAATGTTTTACGTTCTGAACAAGCCGCATGTGGTACTCTGTACAAGCCGCCGTGTGTGGTAATCTGTACAAGCCGCCATCTGTGGTAATCTGTACATACCGTGTGTGGTAATCTGTACATACCGTGTGTGGTAATCTGTACATACCGTGTGTGGTAATCTGTACAAGTTGCATGTGGTCATCTGTACAAGCCGCGTGTGGTCATCTGTACAGGCCGCGTGTGGTGATCTGTACAGGCCGTGTGTGGTAATCTGGACAAGCCGCGTGTGGTAATCTTTACAATCCGCATATGGTAATCTGTACAAGCCGCGTGTGGTGATCTGTACAGGCCGCGTGTGGTAATCTGTACAAGCCGCGTGTGGTCATCTGTACAGGCCGCGTGTGGTGATCTGTACAGGCCGTGTGTGGTAATCTGGAC
>JAODAG010332336.1:0-10723 GCA_027574785.1 Orphnurgus asper
ATATATATAGGCTATATATATATACGGTATAGGCTATGTATATATACCCCGGTATATTATGTATAGGCCTACATATATAGGCCTATATATAATTCATTCTCCCTGTTATAATTGAACTTTTTCCAAGAAGTCTGTATTTTTATCACCGGGCGTTTCATATAGCTCCATGTAGCCTATAATACTACCGGGGAGGAAATTGTATAATGGGCCCACCGCCGGGAAGGCGCTATGCCGACGCATGCTTAAAATACCGCCCCACTTTCGTTGAACTGCGGGAGTTCGTAACCAAAAAAAAGGCCCTGCATCGACTCGTTCGTCCATTCCTGGAAAGAGAGATTAGGCTATGATATGATAGATTATCCTTCGACTTCGACTGTCGACGGATGCCTCGAGAGCCATCACCGACTGACAGTGTCCATGGGGCTCGAGGCCAAGAAAAAAAACATTAATTAATAAATAATTAATATTTTCTATTGTTCCCACACCTTTTTTTTTCCTATTTTAAAACTTTTCGTGGATTTTAAACTTATTTTTGAAGGCGGTATTTACTCGGAATTGTCAATTTGATGGTTTGCAGCCAGACAGTAACGGGCATTCCCCCAAAGAATCGCCAATGGAGTTTAACGGATCACTAATGCGTAGGTAGTTTGTAGGCCTAATGTTACCAGGGGTGTTGCTGTTGCGACTTGGCGTAATATAATGTAGCGTTGCAGTGTTTGGAAAAATCGCCTGCTTCAAGTTGGGAAGTGCATCCTCTCCTGATCCACTACGAGATTCAATTAAAAGATGTATTTGTATAATTATGATCGCCAATATATCCGCTTATACCTCATTATTAACCACAAAATTTTCTCCTTCACAAAACTGTACCTAAACATTATATCACTCACTATGTGGACCGGTCGTGGTAGGCCTATATAAGGGTTTTAACGAATTTTTGTTAAAGTCGCCCACTGCCCATTTAAGTGGGAACCGGTGAACTCGAGACCTGGTTGCACCTCGGCGGATGACCCCTCCCCCCCCCCCCCCATAAGTGTACGAGAACGAGGAAAGCGTCAACAACTAAATTCGAGTAAGTGTTTACTCTATTAGATAGCACATTGGGCATAACATTTGCAAACTTCAGTTTTGAAGTAATTTATGTTCGAGATTTCTTTCCATTTTTTTTATTATTTTTATTTTAGGTTTTATTAGTTTGCCCGATAATTTAGGCCTACGTTTTTTTTAATTTTTTTTAAAGCTGACAGGTCTCTCCACTCAAAAGGGTATCCTGATTGATACGTTTTACAACTGGTTTCCACTCCATAGAGATAAGCCAAAAGTAGACGAGTATATACTTAATAAGTTTAAATATTAATAACCTTTCATAGGGCTAATTAATTTGGTGATTTTTTGGTTTAACCCACTCCCCCTCCCCCCAGTTCTCTTCCGCTCTTCCACCACCCCATAAAATATCCCAAGAAACGTCTACGATGATTGTCATTCTTGAATTACTGTACACGCGTGAATACTGTATCGTTATATAATGCTCCTGCAGTTCATTGTTAATTTAAGAGGTCAAAGGGGGCCATTGCTCGTGTCACCAAGAGAAAAAATTTACTGCATCATGTTTCGTACGAGACATTGATTAATTTCAGTTGAGTGACGTACCGATTAGATTTTTTTCGTGGGAGAGAAACAGTGGGTGACCATGACTGCTGATGGGCATAGAAAAACATATTTGGGGGAAGGGACCTTATTGACCCCCCTGCTCCCAATTCATGGAGATACCTCGAATTCAGTGGTGGGGGTACGCTCGATCCACTGATTTCGGGCAAAACGAAAACTTTTCTTCGTATTCAAATTTGAATTCACCGTATACATAATCGATCGATTCTGCCTGGCCGAACATTCATGGAAACCATACGCGCATTTGTTTCATGGTCTCGAAATCTCGGGAAAATGTCCCGAAAATATATCCGGAATGTTAAAGTAAAATTTCCAACCATCAAAATATAGCCTAGGAAATGCGAGGGGAAAATTTCTCTGCCAAAAATATACCATCCTACGTTTTGGAAAGTGGGTGGGTTGGGTCGAAATATATATATAGATAGCTTTGGATTCGCCCCCAAAATGGTCTCGCTTTGTTATTTATTTGTAGTAAATTTCGAAAAGTTTTATTTTTATCTACCCCCCTTATAGAAGAGTCGTAACCACGCCACGGGACCACCCTCCCCGACCTTATAGCGAAAGCATCGGGGCCCCATAATTGTGTGTAATCAGAGTGGTATATACCAGGTTTATTGTAGTGGTAGCGTAAAATTTAAAATATCCCCAAGGTCAGCCTGAGACGAAGTCTGAAGCGACACCTAATCGAGACGCACGTGCCTATCGTACTGACTCTTATCGTAATTCTTATCAATCCGCCCTACGTCGGGGAAAACAAATATGCTGACCAGTTCATAGCCATAAAATAGTTCATAAAATTGACAAAACACAAAATCTACTCCATGGATACAGCGCCTGCGTAGATATACAGACAAAACACTTTACTCCTCTTTTTAACGATAAGTATGCTTACAATTTACAAAAAACAAGTAGACACGCACCACTTGTTTAATTAATTTAACGACTTCACGGCAATATCACTTTCCATAACATTCGTGTTAATTAGCAGTGTTAATTACCCATTTCCACGACAGTTCTTTCCTTCTGTTTTATTTTCACAATCGTTTTTATTGGTCGAGTTTGGAGATGTAATCACTTTTAAGCTAATGCCCCATGTAACGTCCGTTTACTCTCGATGGAAAAGTTATATCTTATGAACAATGCCCGAAACTGTCTCTTGTATCCTGTATTTTTTTAATTTGTTTTATTATTATTATTGCACTACAACTCATTTTCGAAACTGGTTAAAAACAAATTTAAAGAAGGAACAAAATCAGTGTTCTGACTATTATGCGTATTAGTAGAATAGTAAGCTTTTGAGTTAACTCACACACTTAATTAATAGATTGTAAAGAAAAGAGCTCTCTCTTTCTCGTTGTTTCCTGCTCGTCGCCGAAAGTAAAAGGAAAAAATTAATTCTCTCCCTATAAACTTGACTACTTAAACAAGATAAACATGTCAATAACAAAAAATAAGCAAGATCGATCTATATATATTTCCTCTTCAAAAGCTAACTTTATCGCAAGTCATTAATAACTTACATATGATTCGTTAATGAAAAAGCAGCCGTTCAAGTATGTCGTGCCCCATGCAGGATGACATATTACATTTTTAAGTGTCATGCGAAGTGTTTCCTGAGTCCAGAGTTTACAACAAAGTTAAAAACGCCATTCTTAACTTACTTTAATAACAAGTGTACTTACGTTTTAACGCCACACAGATATCTTCTTTTTTCGTAGAAAATGTAAAGTGAAATATGACCCACTTACGAACATGAAAACCAATTGTAAATTATATTTCTTTGGTCGCTGGCTGGGGTCTCCGTTTAGTAAATGGGGGGGGACGGGAATAGTATTGCTTTTGGAGTTGCCTCATATCATATATCCACACACCTCACCCCTCCCTCCCTACCAATGGATATCCGAGTCTGATTAATAATATGTAAGGTTGATCGACTAATTGAACTTTCGTATAGTATTTGTAGATGTATAGGCCTATCCATATAGGCCTATGGGCTATACAAAAGTGTCTTCACCATTAACAAATAAAAAACCTGCCCGGATCGTAACTTTCAACTTTTGCGGTCTCTCTTTCTTGTTACATTTTCACTAATATTACGCCCCCATGTTGTCCATAATCTACTTGGATACGACAACTAATTGTCCACTATAATGTTTAATTCCGTACTCCTAAATATTCGTGAAAACACCACATTTTCATCTTCAACTTGTCGGTGGTCGAAACCGACACCGTATCTGCGGCAGTCGCCATATTGCCATCGGCTTCACAAGTGCACTCGTTCGCCGATGTGTGTGTTCGTGCGTGTGGTTTGGCTAGCCTCTGCTACGCGTATATTAAGTGGCTGCGCGTGTTTTATTTTTTAAAGAAACCCCCACCGAACAAAGAACTTGGGCTCTAAACCAAACAACGGCAGCATATGCCAGGGGACCAATGGCCAAACTGACCATCTTCCAAGCCCCGATCCTATTTCGATCGGACCAATATTAAGGCCAAGAGATCATTGGGCGAGTGTAGTGCCACGTAATATGTAGCGCTCTGACTCTTGTTGGGAAGACATAACCCCACCATTAACCAGTGCGGTCCGTAAATAACACCACATGATAGGCCTACTGCACTGATCTTAGCCATCTTCATCAGATGAATTGTAGGCTAAGACCACGATTCTTGTCATTTTCCTATAACGGCGTGTGGCTTTGTATTAGCCTACATCTTTCCATTCTACAGCTTCAAACGATAGGCTATGCGTGGTAAGCAGTGTCGCCACCCCTCACTTACCTGTCCTCATTTTAAAGTGGATGTAACAAAATGACACTCGCTTGAATGAGAGTTAGGCTATTTAGATAGGAGTTATGTGGGCGAGTTGTACCTCCCAACTATAGGATAACGTTATAAGTCCATGCGAACGTGAATCTTGTTCAAACCTAGCCCCGCTAGTCGTGATTAACTTTTCATCGTGCAGAGGGTTTTTTCTTCTTCTTCTGAAAGTAAAACAAATTCTCAGTTTGGAACGAGAAATTTCGAGAGTTTTTGGAAGCGTTTGATTTATCTTGCTCATTTTAGTCGGTTAATTTTTCCTTGAACGTTCTCAGAAAAATACAACCCAGATACGGACATGCCGAAAGCCAACCCGAAGATGTGGAAGGCGAACTTTCGATGTGCTATAAATTCTTTACCGGACATCGAAGAACTGAGAGAACGAGGGAAGACAAAAGGAAACGACGCCTATAAGGTCTACAGATTAATCCCAAGAACAAAAGCAGCGAAACTAAAATCAGGTATTGTTTTCCTTGGGACTTTTGAGCGTCAACGTTTCCCACGATGGCTACCAGTATTAGTACGTATGTTGCCTATACCCAGTGTGCAGTAGTAGTACATTGTATGCTTAAGCTTCAAGTTTGTTATCAGAAGGAAATTTCCCCTGGGTTGCACGTGGTCAGCGATGTTTGCAAAACTCGGGTCCTTTCTGGGCTTTAAAATAATGTTCACGATACGATTGAACGCTTAAGATAAGATCTAATATAATATGAATTAAGCAATCAAGGGTCACGGGATTTCCTGACTTATGTTTTCCTTAGCTTACGGCGTGTGTGTGTGTGTATATGTGTGTGCGACTACTTTCTCGACTATACAAATGACATCAAGTAACAAGGTAACCAGGACATATACGATAGTCCTTTCCTTGTTCACAGACCGACATTCTCCAAAGACAGACACGTCTGAACATATAATTTGTTAACCCCATTTGCATTAGGTTTATTCTCGGGAAGGACGATTCTGTCTTTCCACCCGCAGATTTGTGCGGGTAATAAAAAAAAATGCCTCGAAGGAAGTGACAAGGGAATTTGATCTCCCAGAAGAATAAAAAAAAAAAAACAACTAACTGTCACAACTCATAAAAAAGCCCCTGCGCCTGCAGTACATGCTAGATAATCAGTTCTTGATAGCTCTGTGCATAAGTAATTGTGTTTACAATACAGCTCAATTAACTGTTTTTATGACTTGAATTTGGAAAGAGTTCCTTGTGTTTTAAACGTGGGTCATTTCATGATCGTAAAGGTAGTCGCACCCAGTAACTTGGTAAGCTTATATACGTCAGTCAAGTCCATGACCTCAAGTATGCTTTCATTCATTGTCATATAATGTTCTTTTCTTATTTTTTGTGTGTGGTATGTGTGTGTGTCAATCTGTGACCTGCGTCTTGTTGATAAGTTTGTATTTTTAGTCCGGAAATCATGCCGGCCATCGTGGTCATCCGCTAAAACGTCCACACGTTTTTATTACTGAAAAATGCGTCCGGTGTAGGTCCATCCGCGGTATTTTATTAATGTGTTACTTTTCCCCTATACAGATGCTAACAAGTCAAAGAAATCACGAGGCATCAAATCGAAATCGATCAAACCGATCAAGATATCGAGTGAGAGTAAATCCGAAAACTCTGAACTGTCAGATCGACTTCCGAGCTTTAGCCAAGGTAATTCATACCCTATAATTCCTCCCTTCCCCCTCCCCCTCCCCGTCAGATTCTGATTTGTTTTGTTTTGTTTTTTATTGATAAGGAATACTTATTTTGCCGCGACCACTGTTAAGGCCGAATAAGGCGCGATTTGTTGTTTAGCGACTTAGCGAGTGGTACGAACATTTTGGTGGCAAAGCCAATTCCCCAAGATATCGACCACAGCATTGGCTAACGGGAAGATGACACTAGGTTATACCTGGGGACCTTGGTCATCCATTGTTAATCAGAAAATAATCATGCCATTAAATAGAAAATTGAAAAAATATATACCCTGAGAGAAATTGAAAATATAACTATGAAAGGAATAAATGATATTATGCCAACAAATCATGTTTGCAATGTTGCCACGTAACCTTATCGTTATGTATATCGTTATGTTAATGTGCATTCTATACCTTGTATCGTGTTTTATGCTCGCAGTAACATGCGAATGCATGTTTCTATAAAGGCCATAGTTCGGTGACTAGTTCATTGTATCGGCGACATTGTATCCACCTCATTCGGCGTATCGAAAAGGGTCCGAATGTTTGTGGTGTGGGCTTCCGTTATTTGACTTTCGTTTTCAGAATACATAAGCAGAACTGTTTACAGAGGCAGTGATTTGGTACGCTATGAAAATTTCTCACGCTCGTTGTTCGGAAGGTCATCGATGACGCAACATACTACTACACCCCTGGACCAGACCCTGGCATCATTACATTCATTGACCTTTGTCTGACCTTCTGTGCAAATATTGGCCAAATGTACCCCAAACCTGCGTCATCAAGATGTACTACCCAAAATAGGCGGCATAAGAATCCTGCAAGCTGGGTATACAATGTTTCACCAAACTAGTTTTAATGAATAACCTATGATCCTTTGCCTAAAACGTGTAACCATAGTTTGGAAGGACTACAAATTAATAGGTTTAGATCGAGTTGATACGCAACTGTAATTTGTAAGCCGAACGTTGTAGAAGTCGATGATCAAGTGCGTCACAAGAAAACCGCTCTGCTAGATTCGGTCCTCAAGAGACACAAAGGCCTATTCTAAAAATCACAGACCAAATCCACGCCATGGGTGACGCTTTCGAATTCCCGCGTGTGACATAGAAATGGTGGCGCTTTTCCAACATGAAGTATAACTCCGTGGTTCTTCTCTCAACGACAACGACAAAAAAAAACCCACACGGATTAATTTTCCCCCGTTGTTTTTTTCAACAGGAGGTATGTGTTCTCAACTAAAGTTTGACCACAAACAGTCAATCACGATGAAAGAAGAGGTCCAGTACCAATCTCCGTTGTCCAGTCCCTCTGTCACGTCGTCCCAGCCTTCGACACCCCTCTCGGCGGCCCCACTGAACGCATCGAAGCCGATGGGAGATGGTTACTGGTACCACCAACACTCCATGCCAGCATATCAGAATGGCGGTCAGCAGGATACAGGTCGGTGTTCCTTGCAAAAAATATTTATGATGTACAAGAGTATACTAAGTGACTAAGTGGGGGACAATAAAAAATATATATATATGGAGCGATTAAAATCATCACTAATTTCCAAAAGTTGCACCTTTTAATTGTAAAAACAACAAAAATATTCACCGGGGCCCTAAGATTCCTCCCTTACATCCTGAATTCACCATCCCTAAAACCAGCAATCGTACTGGAGCCACTGCCGGTGCCTATATCCCACACCCACCGATGGTACACCACCACTCCCCCTGGGCCCCGACAACCATCGGGCTTTATTCTAGGTTTTCAAAATGTGACCCCAAAAAGTGATAATCACCGGGGCCCTAAGATTTCTCCCTTACATCCTGAATTCACGGTTTCATAATTATTAATTAAGATGTTGATAAAGTGGCACAGCTGCATGTAAACCAATCTTATACGACTATATGCATCTTTGTTTGGTTACTATCCTTGATACAGCACATTACAGGCCTTCGTACCAGGCCCTGCCCCGACCTGAACCCCCCCCCCCCAATTTTTTTTTAATAATAATCGCTATTGGCTCTGTACTCCCCCCCCCCCTCTAAAGGTTCACTTTAACTTAGTTAGTCTCTTGTACTTTCCATCCGTCAAACGTGAAAATGTTCCAACATATCTCCCCCAATCGGGCGACCTCGTTTGCTGAAACATTCCCGGAAACGTTTATTACATGCATGCAGTACGCTGAGACAATCTATTTTGGGGGTTAATCTGGGCAGCCATGTTTTTTGTTTATTTTATAATTTACAGAAGATTCCATGAGCGAGGCAAGCGGGAGTAACATGACCGACGAGGAAATCGTCGACGTAAGTGTGACAGTTTTTGTTTTTTTGCCCTGATTATTCTTACCGTATACGGTTATGTGATTCCGCGCGGTGAAAAATTTGCGATGGTCTCTGTTCAATTCGCCGTACGTGGGATTCCCCGGTCTTCGCTGTTCTGACATTTCACGTTCGGACTGACTGACTCTTTCTTTCTTTTTATTAATCAAAACAACTCTGGACCAAATGGAATCCATGAACCCCACGCATATCAAAGAACCAGGAAGAGATATTTGCTTAGATAGGCACTGTTATAGCGACAATGAAAACACTCCATGTTGGACGTCTAGCTTTTCAAACGTTCTCATGACCTACTGTAGTTAATTAAGTCATATCGAAATGAAATCATTAATATAGGCCTAATGGAAAGGCCGACACGTTTTGCTCTCATTTCTTTTTTTTATTCAAAATTAGTCGTTCGTGTTTATAAATCAAAACAATCTCGAGCAAAGTTTCAATTCTTGCAAATGAATAAAACACCTACTGTAAATTAAAACAAATCTCAATATTTCTGCAGTATAGACATTTTCTACAGTTTTATAGGTCTTAGTCATAGTGATCATTACATAAACTAGTTTAAAAGAAAGTACATGTACATTTGTCTTCATGCGAATGGATTTATATAATGCAGTATTAATAAAGAAAGTGTATTTTGGTGTCCATTCTATTATAATCATATCATGCGCATTAAAAGAAAGTGTACTTTTGTAGCTTACTATTAGATTCAAGACGATACCCATCCTCTGTCCTTCCCCCTTTCATGCAGATGGTCGACGAGATGATAAACGACAGCCCCATACATAGCCCGGTACACACGGTACCGTCCAGCCCGTCAGACTTTGACAGGAACAACAACATCATGTGGGAGAACGAAGTCCGGCAAACTCTCTCCTCCTCATCTTCCTCCTACGTTCTTCCTCTCTCCCATTCGCTGACGCCACGTGAGTTCATTACGCGTCATCGTCACCGATATTCAAATGTTAAATACAGTGATATAGTCAGAGTGGTATGGCACAGGTCGCCCGGGAAGCCTCACTGGACACAATATCTCCGTTTATTGGTTAGAGGGTCCTTTCATATGAATATTTACATTGCAAGTGATTGGCCAAGTGATTAAATTGAAATTATATTAACATATTTTTATCAAAACGAAAGATTGGTACACTCCTCCTCAGCGTCTGCCATTATGTCTGGTAACCTGGTGATTCAGTGTTTTGTTATTCATTATTGGTAACTGACCAATTAGGTGACACTTTCAAACCCGTGCGCATGGGCCCCAAGAAACAAAAAGGGTTATTAATCCGAAGGACCACTATTGATTGGTGAACATATACAAAGCTTAATTATGCAAGAAAAGTGATTGCTAATGCCGTTCAATGATAACATAATAAAATATAATAATGCTACCAGTACAAAGCAGTCAAATTGCGTTACATGCAACTCCAGATTAGCAACCGACGGTATAATTCGCTGCCAAACTTCTGATTTATCCTGCCGGTCATCGAATACGATTCTGGCCACCATTCTCAGCTCCCCGGGGAGGGAGCATTCAGCAGAAGCTGATTCATCCTTTCGTGTAATAACTTGCCCAAAGACAATCGGATCCTACCAGGGTACCCATGTATATAGACCTACCTGGGTATAGAGGGAGAGGTACTGCAGACGTTGCTTACCCAAGGACGCAAGTTTAGCATACGACATGACAGTCAGCGTGACAGGAGGGGAGGGGGTGGAAACACGTACAAACGAGTCAAACACTGGCTCCCACCATTATACGACAGACACTTATAGTAGCTTCCACAAATCAGCGATTCAGGTTGACTAAGCATATATAATTGGAGAAGGAAATTAATGAATGTGTGGCGCGATATTGCTGGTTCTCTAAGTAATAAAACAGCTCTGCCAAAACAAACAAAAAAGCAGCCTGGTAAGAAAATTAGCCAAACACTTTTCTGTTTTGCTATTTTAAATATCTTAACATATAAAGGTAATGATATTTATTTGCTGTCTCAACTTTGACCTGCTCCTTCTCTTCTTTCCTCCGGTACAACAGTAGTCTCGCCAAGCCCTTTAAATCACAATTTCATCTCTCCTGAATATTACACTAGTTCCAAAGTTGTAAAAGTCGAGCCCCACGGCGAAGATTGCTTATCACCAAGTTACCAAAGAGACCCCCCGCCGAACTACTTTGAGGCAGTAGCAGCCCGTGCAGGTAATTTATCTTTATTACCACTGTACCTGCTATGAAT